>JAODAL010020618.1:0-68969 GCA_025379985.1 Phyllomedusa bahiana | reverse complement strand
TGGGGGTAAAACATGGGGAAAGGAAACGCTGTTCATGTAAAAACGAGGTCAGGGATTTTTCCAGCCAATCGTAACCAAAACACATCCCATCATGACGTCGCACACACATCTCCCCCCTGCTCTATTCTGTAATCTGATTTGCGGGCGCCAAAATTACAGGAAGCGCCAAAATTTATGGCGCGATCTTAATAGTGATGCACAGATTTTAGCCTTAATTATCGCATGATCTAAAAATTTCGATCACCATAAAAACCTTGCCGATTTCAACTTTGTCGATAATAATCGCTCAACACTAGTCAGCATACAATTTAGAGGTTTTTTTTGGTTTTTATTTTTTTAACTCTGTCGTCATTAAATATTACTACACCCCCAGTACTGTATTTCTGAAAATACAACCTTGGAAGTCATTGCTTGAGCATTTGGCTAAGTCCCTGAAATCGTTTTTAAGGACACTCCACCAACCTCTAACTTTGTCATTGGTGCCAATGTGGACCATGACAGCTGGATTCTCACCAGCCCCACCCAGCAATCTGTCAACTCGATCCGTGATATGTCGAACTCGGGGACCAGGTAAACAACATACTGTTTGATAATCCCGTTCTTTGTGGCAGATTGCCCTGTCAGTGCCCCTAATAATGGAGTCCCCAACTACTAGCACCTGTCTAGCCTGACCTGCACTCCTATTCCCCATCTTACTGGAACAGACAAGGGAAGTGTCTTGCTGCAGCAGCACTGAGATCCCCCTCATCTGCCATTCTTGCAAATTTGTTGGGATGTACCACATCAGAACTGGCTTACCTGAAACTTTACCCTCTACCCGTCTTTCTGACTGATATCCAGTTAGCTGCCTCATGCCCCTCCAAGCTGCCATCCTCCCCAGCAAGTGCTTGAGCAGCAAACTCACTTCCAAGTTGGTAATGGATCTTAGTGTTGCCACTTGCTCATTTAGATCCAGGATCTGGGATTCTAAGACATGTATAAAGGAAGACGCTTCGAAGTGAATTGTCAAGTCTCATTTTCAGTTTATAATGCGCCTGATGTATGAAAGTGGTTTTTGTGCGATTATAAATGGATTCTAAGGTTCATCGCGCCTCGTCTGTGTGTTTGGCGCATTATGGAACTTAGGTGCATTAGTAATACATCAAACATGTATAAAGGCTATAGATAGGCTGGAAATAAAAGTCATTAGAATAGCATCTCAATGAATAGAAACTATGCTACTGATCTCGCTTCGTGGACCAGAGGTCCCAGCCAGACCTGTGCTGTGCTGGCTCTTGTCGTATGTAGAATAAAGGGTGAGAGTAAGAATATAAATTTCAAATTTAATGTAGTAAAAATTGTAAAATCTGAACAACATCATCAGTGGGTTATTTAATGTACAACTAGTTTTAGATTCTATTAAATTTAAATGCATTTTATAGGAGATATTTTTATATTTCTAGGATATTATATATTTTTATATTAATTGTTTATGATCTTTTTAAATTAAAATTAAATAATTACATTTTATATAGATTGATAGTTAATTATCATAAATTACTTTTTATTATTGTGCTGGTGTAAGTTGAGAAATAAGGAACTTTTTTGGCCTAATGGCAAATCTAGCTCCACTTCCACTCCTCAGGCTCAGGCAGACAACATTGAGATAGGTCTGCCTGTCGGAGCAGTAATGCGCCTAGTTCTGCCGAATCACATTTATACATGTGCCTAATATTACGAGTCTGGTGTGACACGCCTCCATAACGGCCCCTCATGTTAGGCGCATTAGAAAGTGTCGAGTCTTGCGAACAATGCGTCTAACACATTCATTAGGCGTATTAGACATCATAGCCGGTTCACTTAGTGGCATTTTACACCAGAAAAACCCTTTCATACATGTCTCGCTAAGGGTGCAGTGTGCACACATCTCGCACAGCAGTATACACCTTCAAATGGCTTTTCAAGGATGGCATACATTGCACAGGCTGTGCACTGGACGGCATTTTCAATTATGGAACTCATGGGGATATTAAAAAAGTCAGAGACACACGATATAAAAAATATTGGTTTTGGTACTGTAGGATTTTATTTTTTTAGGAACAATCATTTTGTTTGGTACATTTGCTCCATGTATAGGTGTATTATTTGTTAACCATACGATGTTTTTTATAAGGTATAACACTATCATACATAGATGAGTGTTTTTGAAAAAGCAAATTTGTCAGTGCTGATTTTCATTGTGAAGTGCACTGCTGAAGTGATAGAGACTTTGTGGAATGCACGCAAAATTGATACAGGAACACACACTTTTTTTCTCTGTAAAAATACATGTCACAGTTCATGACGTGGCGAGAGAAATGATGTGTGAGCCCAGCCGTACTGAGCAAAACGTAACACAGACGGCCCGGGCCCTGGATGTTTTAGGACTCTAGTAAAGCCCCTGCGTGTGATTAGCTACCAGGATCTTGTTGAGTCATCCCCAGCCGGTTTAGCTACTGTCCATGCTGCATTATGTGGTTACTATGGATATTAGATGGTCATAATAAAGTGACTTGACTGTGTATTAGTGCATTATAGCATATGGATATCATAGAGAGGGTCCTTATTGGGCACTGCATAATATAATATCTCCACCTGAAGCTTCATAAGCTGTTTTGAGGGTGAGCTGGTTTCAAATAGGTCTGCATTTAGAAAAGGAGAGACTAATCTAAAGTTATGGACTGTCTAGTAAGGTTACCTTGACGTGGTAGGTGGGAATACACAATTTGATCAAAGTGCTCACTAAAAACTTGAAAAAAGGATAGCAGTGATACAGTTTGAATGTCCCTTATATTCAATGTTTGTATGGGTTCTAGAGCCTGCTGGTGCTGCTGTATTTTCCGTGTGGGGGAATTATGCTTTTTGTATTGCAGCCACAACCGTTGTCACCAGTGTCTATTTCCGTTGTGGATGGTTGTGCTGCTTAAGAAAGAAGCCAAATAAGTTGTAGAAAGACATAAGGGGCGACGTGTATGAATGGGGCTGCGGCAAAAGTCTGGCGTATTTTCAGCCCGATATCCAGCACAGTCCCGTTCGCTTCACAGAACTGCCTCCCATATGCCAGAATCAGGCGCATTACAGAGCGCAAGTGGCACTTTGTAATGTGCCTGATTTCGGAGGGGGGGGGGGGGGGGCGCTCTAGAACCGTAGGAAGCTATAGATTTATACCTCCGATACAGCATTTCTAGGTGCATTACTGCTGGAAGAGGTAGAGCACTTTGAAAGTGGTCTACCTGAGCCAGAAATGTCGTACAAGCGCTAGAATGCGTCTGATTTATAACCCGCTTTATAACGGGTTCATAAATCAGGCGCATTCTAGGCTATTATCATGGGCATGAAATTTGGCGTTTGAACGCCAAATTTCATACATGTTGCCCTAGATATTTGTGACAGATCCTGCTGGCAATGCAAACTTCTATAGAAGTTGCCATATGATCTTCCTGGATCTGCTGCTGCATAAAGTTCTTTCTGCATAATTCTGCTATTCTTACCTGCACCCATTGAATTAACTTGTGCATTCAGCTGAGCCTGTCTGTGCATTTGAATGAAGGCATCAGTCATTTTATTTGCTGGCTGAGGTTTTCTCATGTTAATTTTTAGGTATTTATAGCCTTCTTCAATATTTACCTGCATAACCTGATAATAACGACTTTTGGAGCCCATAAACCCCATCATCAGACAAGTTTACAAATGAATGATAGTGAGGAGAGGACAACATTTAAAGGGGTTGTATCATTTCATTAAAGGGTCTTCAGAATAATGGGACAGTGAAAATAAGTAACTTTGCAATTAGATGTCATTAGCAAAGCTGTCTTGTATTCACAGTTTTCCTTATCTTCTGTTTCTGTTTACACTGATCTTCAGTGCTGGTAGGATCCCTCCTCCTTGCATTTCACTAGCGGAGAGCTCATTTACATTCTGTTCAGCCCCTGGTCGGCTGTATTCACAGAGCTTGCATTCCTGCCTTTCACTCAAAGTAAGGGACCAGCACATTTTCACTCTGCACAGCCAGAAGAAACAGAATAACACTGCAGGGCTTCTATAATCAGGAAACAGCACGTTGTGTGTCGATCCCTGCCTCACTGACTCAGAGTTAGGGGCCGTAGCAATTTCTCTCTGCACACCTAGCAGAAACACACTGCAGCAGATTCTACAATCAGAAAACAGCACAGTTGTGTCTCGGTGCCTAACTCTCCTGCATAGAAGGGAGATCTGTGCCATTCATAGAAAGCTGGATTCAACAGTAACAAATCGCCAGCTGTGAGAGCAGACAAGATCAGTGCTCAGCCTAGATTGAATGCAGAATGTGGTATGTATACAGCTCTTATAAATAAGACTGCATAGGGAGAGACACAGTGACATGTGGGGAGAGAGTCTCGGGAGCCAGCATGAACAGTGAAGGGGGGATGATGTCACCCAGCTGGGAGGGGAAGAAACGCCCCTGCATTTCTAGAGTTGAGAAGCGGAGAGCAGTATTAATCAGCCAAACTAAAGAAGTGATACATCCCCTTTAAGACATTGTACACAGGGTGATACATAGTAAGTTTCTAATGTTTACCCTTGTGGTGTTTTAAGTATTTTTATCTGTATTTCTGCCCACTTCTTATTATTAAAGATTTTGTAATATTTTGGAGGTCACACATGTCTGTGACATACTGTTTGTTTTCTTTAATCATTTTATGCCTTTTCATGATGTGTTTATGTGTTGCTTGCTATGGTTGATGTCAGCTAGGGCTTGGGTTTTCTTTGCACAGGGCGATCCAGCCGTATGTTAACAGCATTCTGGGCCCTGCCAGAGCTGTGCCCCAACCAACATAACCACTCACAGTAATAAATATATACCTTATCAATAACATAAACGTATAACCGACAACACCGCCATATAGAGACCACATACTGTTCAGACACCAGCTCAGGTCACATCACATGGCAATGAATAAAGCACTGATCCAACACAGGTGGAAAATAACCCCTGAATTGCAGGGACTCATAGGAATGGTCTTCTCTCATAAGTTGTTCTCTCTCCCTTCTCTTCTCCATCAGATCCAGACCAACATGGCGACTTCTCCTGGCCACAACTCGTACCTGCAGAATTTACAACACAAACATTTTAGAGTCCTCACTTTTCCAGCACCTTCCTATAAATTCCTACCTCTAGTATGGGCACCCCCCCCCCCACCCCCCAGTAAGTAGGTAGTAATGTTGGCCACCATTAAGGAGGTAGGTATATAGACCCCATTAGGTAGGTGTCTAGGCCCACTGTAGGTAGATATAGTTGTCCCCTGTAAGTAGATAGTTATATATGCCCCCTGTGGGTAGATATACTGCCCCCTGTAGGTAGATGGGTAGGTAGGTATATAGTCCCATGTTGATGGTAGGTATAAATGCCCTCCCTGTAGGCAGGTATACAGCCTCCGGTAAATAGATAGTTAGGTATATAACACCCTGTAGGTATACAGCCTCCTGTAAGTATATAGCCCCTGTGGATAGGTGCTTATGCAGCCTCCTGTACATAGGTAGGTATACCACCACCTGTAGATAGGTTTACAGCCCTCTATAGGAATATATGCTTCCTGTAGGTATACTGCCCCCTGTAGTGATATGTCGCCCCCCTATAGATATATTTGCTCCCTGTAAACAAAGAGCCCCCTGTAGCAGGAGCGTAACTACCAGAGTAGGAGACGTAGCAGCTGCCCCGGGGCCCGGGCTCTTAGGTGGCCCGGGTTCTGGGGCAGCTGCTACCACATCTACTACCCCGGTAGTTCTGCTCATGCGGAACTGCGGGGCCCGGCGCATACTGCCTCTGAACATTCAAAAGGCAGGGCTGTCCGGTGTTAGCAAAGCGGAGTGCTGACGGCTCTCCGCTCTGCTAATCTACCACCAGGCGCTGGCCCTCAGTGCTGACGTAGGCGACGAGATGACATCATATCATCCAAGCACTGAGACTGGCCGGCCGGGAACTGAGCTGATTGCATCGCGGGATCATGGCACAGGTGAGTAAGGTATTTCTTATTTTTTTGTTTTAACATTATAGTAGCCAGCCTGGCTACCTACCAGACCCTGACTACCTACCTGACCCTGGTTACCTACCTGACCCTGGCTACCTACCAGATCCTGGCTACCTGCCTGGCTACTTACTTGACCAACCTATAGCCTACCTGACCCTGCCTGTCTACCTATATGACCCCCCTATAGTCTACCTGACCCTGCCTAGCTACCTATATGACCCCTCTATAGCCTATCTGACCCTGCCTATATTACCCCCTATAGCTTACCTGAACTCTGCCTACCTGCATGAACCTCTATAGCCTACCATAATGCCTGCCTGCCTACCTATATGGCTCCTATAGCCTACCTAATCCCTGTCTGCCTAATTATATGGCCACTATAGCCTACCTTAATGCCTGCCTACCTATATGGCCCCTATAGCCTACCTAAAGCCTGCCTGCCTACAGGGCCCTGCCTGCCTATTTGGAGCCCCCAATAGCTTATTTACCTACCTATGTGGGCCCCACCTATAGCTTATCAACTTAGCTACCTGTGGTCCACCTACTGCCTACTTAGCTACCAGGGGCCTAGAAAGCCTATGTAGCTACCTGGGGACTGCCTGCCTAGGGCCAATCTACCTACCTACCTGTAGCCTAGCTACTTGGGGCCCACCTACAGCCTACCTGTGGCCTGCCTACTTAGTTACCTGTGGCCTACCTATCTACCTGGGGGCTGCCTACCTAACTGGGGCCTAACTACTGCCTACCTAGGGCCAATCTAACTACCTACCTGTAGCTTAACTGCCTAATTGAGACCTTAAGGGCCTACCAACCTATCGAATGGGAGTCTACCTGGTAACAGTATTCTGAGGGATACAGGCCTTAGCTGTAATACAATCTCCAGGGGGGTGAATCCTCTGTTCCTCCCCTCTAGGAGACTGTACCTCTAACCTAATGCCTGTACCTGCTCTTCCACCTTGGGAAGTTTGTATAGAGGTGGAGGACAGTGAGGGAGGTGATGGAAAAGTGAGGATTCTAAAATATTTGTGTCTGAATCTGCAGAGATGAGTGGTGGCTGGGAGAAGTCGTCATGACGGTCTGGACCGGATGTAGAACAAAAGGAAAAGTCAATGACTTGTCGGAGAAGTGTCACCTGTGAGTCTCAAGATGTAACTGCACTGTAATCACTTATATGTCTGCAGAGCCTGTGTACACTGGTACCTACCACTATATGGTCACTATATGGAGGTAATATACAGTCCTCAGAGCCTGTGTATACTGGTATCTACCACTATATGGTCACTGTACGGTGGTAATATACACTCTGTAAGGCACCTGTGTACACTGATACCTACCACTATATGGTCACTATATGGTGGTAATATTGATCTTTGTATACAGATCTTTATTCAGTAATAGTGTAGGGGTATTATTCAGTCACTATGTGGTGGTAATTTGTGGTCGTGTTCTTGCGGTTTAATAAGGTCCATATGTAGTAGCGTTATTGGTAATGCTGATCTGTGTATAGTGGGATTTGTCTGGTAGCAGTATGATGGTAAAATCTATGATGAGGTGTTCACTCCTTGTATTATCTAGTAATTGCACGACCTGAGAGGTCCTGGTAAATGTTCGTGGACGGGGGGGAGGGAGGCCCCATCCAAAAGCTTACTATGTGGCCCAGGCTTCTCTAGTTACGTCCCTGCCCTGTAGATATACATATCCTCTCTAGGTGTATAACCCCCTGTAGGTATACAGCCTCTTGTAAGAATATATGCCCCCTTTAGTTATATATCGTATGTATCATTTAAAAAATATATATATACTTACCCATTCCCGTTCCCTCACCAAGGAGCTGGCTGTGAGAACTAGTATCCAGTGTAAGCCTATGGTATGTCTATGCCGGGACATACCTCTTGGACCCACCACATAGGCCCAGTATCACTCAGGGCTGTCCACTCCCACCCCTGCCTCTAGTTATCAGCTTTCACTGCAGGCCACCGGGGCATGACTCTTTACAGCCCAGGCAGGCTGGCAGTAAAAAAATATAAAGCCCTGAGCTCATGGAGCCCCCCTTCAGCCACCTACCCTGCCTAATGGAAAAGACTGCCCTGCAACCAGTCCTACTTAGAATGGTTCATGTGAAGTGGCAAATCAGGGATCTAGTTGAGAAATAATCTAAACCCACACAGTGGATTTGAACAAAATGGCAAATGATTAACTATACTTCTTCTGATCATGCTATACACATGTAGTAGTCCGCTGATGATGGCTGAACAAAATCCAACCTGACAGATCACATTTTTAGCATTCAGCATCAACCATGGAAAATGATCATTCACATATAAGTCGCTGTATGTTTTCAGTCCACACAGATCACATTTTTGGCATACAATAGTTTACTGTCAGCAATAACAAATGATCGCTGTATTCTTTCCAATTATTCCACACAGATCACATTTTTGGCATACAATGTCTACCATGAGCCATGATGAATGATCCTTCATATATAATTTGCTAATTTTATTCAGCCAAAATTGTCATTATTTTCCATTGGCAGCTGTACTTTTAAAGGTAAAAGGTAAAAAGGTCTTGGCTTGGAGCTCAGAGTTCGAGAGTCACTCTACTGTGAGCGTTATGTGTGTCCATGTAATGGGTCCTTAATCCCGGTGTTAAACGCTACATAGGATTTTCTGGCTATTATAATACTGTACTCTCGTTTGGGATACATCACTGCAAAATAGCCCACTACTCATTGGTTGCTATGACCATCAGACCACAACATGTGACTGGGCAAATGAAACCTAGTTGAAGCCATTGGATAAACTTCCAATTGTCTTAAAACCTATTGTACTAAAAAGAAAATGAAGTGCTTGGATAGCAAATTTCTATAGTTTAGCCCCCACACACTATCACAGTAGATTTAGAACAAAGCCATTAGTATGTACATAAAGTGTAGACTTCCAGCTGTAATTTAGGGGTTAAATGAAAAAATTGTGTCAACAGTTTAGGAATTACAGCCATTCTTCATGTAGATCCTCCATAGTCATAGGCTCACAAGTAATTAGACCATTGACTGATAAGCAGTAACATATTCCCTGTGGCCAGTTACCTCATTATTTCATGACAAATTAAGGAGATAACAGATCTGAAGTTAATTCCAGGTGTTGAATTTTCACATGCTATTTGTTTATGGCAACTCTTAATATGTGGTCCAAAGAAATTTCAATGCAATTAAAGAGGCCATCAAAAAAGCAAAAAAAAATATAAAAAGTACCGGTGAACAAAGATACACCCATGGGCCTGAAAAATAAACAAGTAATAAAAACTCCCTCACACTATCCAGCCAAGTTAAGAACTCAAGGAGATAGGCATATCATTGTCGAAATCTACAATCAAGAGACGCCTTCATGAATGTAAATATCTCAAGATACAAACCAATGGCAACACCCAAAAAACAGAAAGGGCTCCTAAAACCTTGGTAGAAACATCTAAAATAGCTGCCAAGTTCTGGAACAAGATTCTTTGTAAAGATTAACTTGTACTTGAATGATGGGGAGAGAACACTATGAAGGGGGAAAGGAAAGGCTCATTATGTAAAGGATACCACATCGTCTGTCAAACATGGTGGAGGCAGAGCTATGGCATGGACTTGTGTGGCTGCCTAAGGAACTTGGTGACTGGTGTTTATTGATGATGTGACTGTGGATAGTTGTAGCGGGATGAAGTCTAGAGTGCATAGAACTATACTTTCTGTTCAGATTTAGTCAGATGCCGCAAAGATATTTGTCTGACACTTCATAATATAGATGGATAATGAACATAAAACAAAAAAGCAAGAGCTTCTTAAAGACAATGAAGTAGAATATTTTTCGAAGGTCATGGTCAGTCATCTGCTCTCACTCTGATTGACATTACACTTACTAGAGACAAACTGAACAGAAACACCCACAAACAAAACAGCAACTAAAGCATCTACAGCAAAGCAGCTAATAGGTGGAGACCCAGCACTCTATCAACTCCCGATCTTTGGCCTGCATTCATCTCTATGATCAATACCAAGAAGAAACAAGACACTGAACCATCAGTGTTCAGTTTCCTGCTACGAACCAATCATAGCACGGGGGTATTGGATGCAATCTATATGGAGAGGGGAGCAGTCTGTGAAAGAGATGGGGACATGAGGGGCAGTCAGTAAAAGAAAAGGGGACAATGGAGCAATTTGAGAGATATGGGGGGCATTCTGTAAAAGATTGGACATTGGGATCAGTCGTGTATGAGAGAAAAGGGCATGGGAAGCAGTCTGTGTCAAAGTAGATCATGGGGAGCAGTCTGTGAGAGAAGAGAAGGGCATGTGCAGCAGCAACAGTTTTTAATTTTGCATTTCCTCCTTGTTTCTTGTGAGTTTTTGGGTGAATGGGATCACTGCTGAACCATATGTGTCACTGGTCACCAAGAAATGTGGTGGAGCTGGACGTCTGTATAGGCCTGAGGAGATAGTGCAGGGTTGCTGGTCTAGGTGCTGTACCAGGGCAGAACCATAAAAAGTAGCCAAGTGGTGTCCCCCATGACTTATAGTACAGGGCGCATCCCCGTAATCCTGAGACTAACATGCATTGGAGTAGGCTATGGTAGGGGGCCTCAGCTAACCTGCTTTGGGTGCAGTGCGGTTGAGGGGGGAACACCTGAGGAGTCAAGATTCCTAACCATATTGTGCCTCGCTGTAGCGTTGTGTTATGTATATCCAATAGAACTGTCGAACTGCAACAAATGTGTCTTACTTGGGAGCCACTTTTAAATAAAATCCTGAACTCTCTGAAAGTATGTAAATTGCTTCACATCTTATCTTGTTTATTCCTCAGCACATCCTTAAAAACGTTTGTTTGTTGCCTGCCTGAAAGCAAAATAAAAAAAGTCAAGGGAGTTCATTGCTAGTATCCTAATGGGCAATTTCCTTAGCTATGCAGTAATTCATTTCCTTGCTGCATAAGATTCCTGTGGAGATATCAGTAACTTGTAACAGGCCCCACACAAAATAGACAATTTTTTTTTTTTTTTTTAATACGGTCTTCACTGAAATGTAACAACACAACTCCAAATAGTACTTGTGCAGTATCAAGTGGCACTCTGGATCACAACGGCTGAGTAATCTGAACTGAAGTCAGGGATATTCCATACACGTGTACATTTGGAGAACCCCTTTAACTTTGAGAATGTTACAAAATTTTCCAGTAGAAAAAAACCCAAAAAAAAACAACAAAGAACAAACAGCTGGGGATTACAAAAGGACAAAGACTTTTAATCCACTGTACGTCTAGTTTTCAATCGATCTGAAGGTATTAGAAAATTCATCAACAATAAATAGTAAATTGCCATATAATCAACCACATGATTTTTGTATGGATTTTCTATTTGACAAGTATTTGCAGTCAGCTGCTAACAATATATAAAATTACCATCGCACACGCAGACTTAGCACAGATTGCTTTTGGTATTAGATAATAATAATACTTAGGCAGCACTTTTCTCCCATGGGATTCAAAGAGCTTTTCAAGCAAATCCACTGAATAAATTGTTGAGTTAAAGATTCAGTCAATATGATGAAATGAAATTAATTGCTGCCAAATGCCTGAGTGAACAGATGTGTTTTGAGTCGGCTTCTGAATACCTCCGCTGAGGGCTTCTCTTGGGTTGTGCAGAATGGAGGGTCCTAGAAAACAGGTGCAGGAGGCAAAGGGCTTGAGCACCATTTTATATCTTTGATTTAGTTCTTCTTTTACAAGGTGGCTCTGTGGTTAACTACTGTTCTCTTGCAGGTCTGGGCTCCTCAATCCAGGTAGGAGTTTTAAGGTTTCTTTGTAGTGTTAAAGGGGTGTTTCAGCAGTTCAAAATGCTCATTCATTCACATGACAGGTACAGCCAATCACAGGCCACAACGTCACCTGCTCGTGACCACTGTGGCCTGTGACTGGATGCACCTGTCACGTGAAGGATGATTGTTCACAGCTACAGGTAGGATTGCTGGGATGGCCAACACGATGGAAGAAGAGTGTCCAGGAGGTAAGTGCGATTCTTTTCTTCTAATTTTTCATCATGCCCTGATAGACGAACAAGCTTTTTGAACTGCCGGAACACCCCTTTAAGGATTCCTCCCAGTCTTTAATTCATGGTAGGTAGATTGACTTTTATGAAATTCCTTTAGTTCCTATCATGAATGTCCTGCACAGGGGCATTAGCAGGGTCAGGTCTTAGGTTGGACAAAAGGGACAAAGGACCTTCATCACCCAGTTCCTCAGATACTCCTTGAAGCAAGATACTGCTAACCAGAAGAAATCAGGCATTTGGAAGATGCATGTGGAATATGCTTACTTCTTGGTTGAATAAAGAATTAGGAATTTAGGAATCCAACATGCTGAACCTTGGTTCCCCAACATCAAACACTGAGGGACAGTGATGGCGGCCTTATACATATTAGCTTACATTTTATGATATATTTTACACTGCTACTAGGGAGGGTTCCCTCCATCCAGCTCTGGACATCATGAGAATATGCTAAAATATACAGACAAGAGGAAATCATTCATGGTTATTGCCTAAGACAGGCATTTTGGTGTTGTTCTGGTGCTTTAACCAAGGTATATGAAACTACCAAGGCCACTGATGGAGTAAAGTAGGATTGTCCCTTTGTATGATCGGCCTGGAGGTCATAGGATTATGTTGCTTACATTTCAATGAATATCTCTGTTCGTCACTACTGAAGAAATCCACACAAGTAACTTTAGCAGATGCAAAAGCCTTTAATCTCTCTGTGCAAAGCCATCTGCTGCTTGTCACCTGGATGAGGGAGCTGTGTCCTTGTTGTTTCTTATCTGTCTGGGAGACAGAAAGAAAGGGCAGATCTTGGCGAGTAGCTGACCACTGATCTTTTTAATTAGAAAGGAGGTGCATCCCTCCTTGAGCTGTTGGGTTGGAGGAGATCCAAGGCTGTCAGAGAAGGCCCCTGAGAAGGTGTAAAGGTGCCATTCCAGGTAGTCACGCTGCAAGAAGAAGCAGGACGTTATACATTGCAATGGATTTAACATGGACAGCAATGTAGTATGGATATCACATCCAACAAACAGTAGTAACTCAACCAGGTCATGTCACCAGGAAGCATGTTAACCCTTGTACAGGAGAGTGTCTGGTTTTCCTGATTAACTTTTTAAGATAGCCGATGTAAATGCTGCTTACTTAAAATATATAAAGAAGCTTGATATGGCCTATCACCTGATGAAAAGCAATAATGCAGATACTGGTGCCATGCCACTTTATGTATGCTTCTAAAATATTTATGAGCAGATCGTGGAACCCTTACCAGTTTAGTTACTATTTCCTGAAAAGCACTAAGACATCTTTAGAATTTATTCTTTTTTTTTTTTTTTTTTTTAATATGTGTTTATTGAAGCCCGCAACAGTACAGAGTATCTCACATTTACAATCAAATAAGAATTGTGAATAACAGTTAAGAGAAAAGTGCACTATATGAGTAAGTCATAAAACCATGCGCTCTTGTTTCAAGCTTTTAAACAGAACTAGTAAAAGATCTATAACATATAGAACTTATCTTGTGGTCTTATTTGTCCCATCATTTCTTGTCCATTACCATAGTGAGACTTTAATAATTGTTATAACACTTCTACGATCTTGCTAGACTTCTCATTTTTGTTTTTTATAAAATGTAAATGGCGTAGTATAACCAATGGTAAAAAACTGTATGTCCAAAGACAAAAACTAACAACATAACAAAAACGAATTTAAACGATTCTAAAACGAATCTAAAACCACCAGAGAGGTTACTTAGTCATCCCGGGATGTATGCTGCGGTGTTTCTATTACGTTCAGCATATCTTCTGAAATTCTTATGTAAATCTGGACATCTAGCTCTCCACATTTTAAATTCAAGTGTTTTTGATAATCACCCAGTAACATGGACTGCATAAATTCCTAGCGTCCCAATCAACTTTCTCTCCAAATACCATCTGGTGTATCGGAAAGGTCGTACCAGCGTCTGAACTTCCGTGTATGTTAGGAACCTTTCTATAAAGGGGCCCCATTTATTGAAGAACTTCTCAGTCTGTGAGGATTTAGAGAACTCTATTTCGATCCTATCCATATTAATATATGACTCCACTAAATGTCATATATTTTGGATATTTGGAGTTGCCTCCTCTAACCAATTATTCCGCAAGCATCTTATTGCTGCTAGTAGTATGATGTGCAACAATGTTCTCTATTTAGTTATAGCAGAGAAATCATGAAACAGTAGTAGCTGCACAGAAAGGGGTAGGTCTATTTTCCATTTCTGCTGTAAGATCGTGATCAGAGATTCCCAGAACTTCACAGACTTACGACAGCTCCACATACCATGGATCATATTTGTTTTGTACTGCTTACACTTTGGGCAGTATAATTTTCTATGCGGTACCCGCCTATTTGGGGGGATATTAAAACCATATATTGCCCGGTGAATGAAATGGAAATGTGTTTCCCGCCACTTTTCGTTTACCACCGCTTTACATATCCCTCTCCACCCATCAAGAATAATTTGAGGTATTTCCATTCCCGGGAAATCCTTTTCCCAGTGCGAAAAGAGTCTGTCCTCCGAATCATAAAGCTCCGGGCATCTGATTTTCACATAAATATCTGCTAATGAGTGTCGGGTAGACCTGGGATCAATGATGCCGTCAAAGGCATTTACATGGAATTCCTGCCTAGTGTTCCCGAATCTACTTCTAATAAAGTTATTGACCTGGCTAAAAGTGAGAAAGTACGATTCTGGTATGCCCTTGACTTTCCGTAGTTTGTTGAATGAGAAGTATTTGCGTTGCGATTTATCATACATTTACTGTTATTATTCCCTTTTCTTTCCAAGTCCTCAGGTGGTCAGTATTTATTCCCATTTGAAACTCTGGGTGTCCTAGAATTTATTCTTGTTTTCCAGCAAGACATATACATTTGGGACCTGCACGCATTGCCTCTGGTGCAATGTACTCATTTCAGTTCTGTGAATCTACAAGGCCAGGCTAGACAATGACCCCAGATGAGCACAGCATACATAATGGATGGCTTCATGTAATAGTCACAACTATAGGGATGCCGTGGGCTGCTCAATGAGATAGAGACAGGCAAAGAGTTTAGGTGTACTAAGGAGCCACAAGACAAGGGAATTGTCACAGTGACCACATCACATGAAATAGTGCCACTTTATTCACATGTCCTCCTTGTGTCTGGTTGTATTATGTTTCAATCCACTAATAAATAATGGGTTTATTAAATGACCATGGTGCTAGTGCCCTATTATATACAATTTCACTTATTATGTGGGAAAGAAAACACTACATAGATGCGCTATAAAACAAAACAAAAAACTGTATTAGAAGCTGACAAAGCGTTTCCCACATGACTCATGCACTTCCTCAGGCCTTGTGCTTGGTTTTGAAGAGCAGGTATCTCCCTCAATTTGATCCTAACTTGTCCCCACATGAGATTCTCCACTGAAGTCACTATACTATTCATAAAAATAAAGCATTGCGAGAAAGCGTGACATTCAAATAACCTTCAGATATGAGAACATAATTCCACTTACCAGTTCACTATTTACGCTGAACATGGTGCATAAATGGCTAAGGCCCAGACCTGTGGAAGAAACCAAAATGTTTATTCTGGTAGCTCGCTCTATCTATCTATCTATCTATCTATCTATCTATCTATCTATCTATCTATCTATCTATCTATCTATCTATCTATCTATCTATCTATCTATCTATCTCTCTCTCTCCCTGTCTATCTATGTACCTATTCATCCATCCATCCATCCCTATCTCTCTCCCTGTCTGTTTATCTGTCTCTCTGTCTATATATCACTGTATGTATGGTACTTATGATGGGCATTGTATGGCTGGCAGTGTTATAGTGGGCGCTGCATGGCTGGCACTGTTAGGATTGGCACTGTATGAGTAGCACTAGAAGGCTGTAAATGCTATATTAAGCGACTTAAATAAGCAATCCAGTAAAAACTGCTTCTTTATTATTTCTGAATTTCTTCCTCAGAGGGCTATTTATTTCTAACACAATCACATATCCACAAAATATACCATGAAAATGTTTGATAGGTTTGAATCTCCAAAAAGGAGGAGATGAATGAAAGGAGGCCATACATGTGTGTTGTTCTCTCTCTAGTTCTAGTCATGAAGCAGCCAATTCTGTGATCCCCAGCAACTACAATGAAAATAGGCACCACATATCCTCTTTCTGGAGCACCAAGTAGGGGACACCCATTCTGATCTCTGGTAGTCCCTAAAGTGGACCCAAGACCTCACAGACAATTTGGATATTTATAATTAAAGGTCTCAGATGAGGAATACCTCTCTAAGACAATGTGGCCCATGCTCTAGTAGAGGCATCCTCAAACTGCGGCCCTCCAGCTGTTGGGAAACTCCCATCATGCATTTATATAATCTATAATAGTGGGAATGATGGGAATTGTAGTTTCCCAACACCTGGAGGGCCGCAGTTTGAGGATGCCTGCTCTAGTACATGTAGTATAAATACAAAAACAATAATATTGACATTTATTTCTGCAATCTTAATATTCCTAATAGATTGTAAGCTCTCACGAGCAGGGCCCTCACACCTTGTGTCTCATTTGTAAGTACTTTTAATGTGTAATGACTGTATGTTTACCCTTGAATTTGTAAAGTGCTGCGGAATATGTTGGCGCTATAGAAATAAAGATTATTATTATTATTCTAAATATAAAATGAATATTACAAATTAAAACAACTACATGTTATGTATAACAGGAATAACCATTGTATTTCACAAGTGATTGCATACAATCACTTTCTGTATGACTGAACAAGTAGTCATTATCTAGAGATAAAAGATTCCAAGAAGATGTTTGTAATATATTAAGTCCGCAATGCTATGTAGCCTGTAAGCAGGATGCCTCATACACTGCAGTGTGGAAAAGCATTTCAATGATAATGACTGGCATTCATGGGGGGAGGGGGTGGTTGGTGCTTTCTATGTCTATATTTTATTTGACCGTGGACTTGGTATGTCTCAGTAGTTGAGGCCATAGCTGCATTTGCTTATTCATATTAATAGTATACACCTGTTTATACATATGTGTATTTGTTTGCGTTACATAGTTTCACGCTTTGGAAGGTTTCATTATACTATAAGGATATGCCTGCATATATCTGTAAGTATATATATTATCTGTATATTGCTATAGTAGAGGCCTCTGTCCTAGTTTGTGTACATTGTTGCGTTGGATGTGTATATCAGTATGCAGAAATATTTACTATACATTGGCATGCACTCATAAACACATGGTCATTTGCAGGAAATCTATGTGAGAGGCTGGGGTGTGATGTACATCTCTGGACATCCCGCCGCCCCCTCCTCTCTGCAGAGGAGATGGATGCTGTGTATTTGTAATCTGCTGTAGCACGCAGCTCCCCGCTGTTCCCCATCTCCCAGCATGCTCTGCCTCCACAGGCAATGCGCTCTGGAGCTCAGCCTCAGCGTGACTGGACTGCAGAGTCTTCTTCCCCATCTCCACACCTCCCCCTACATGTCTCATTTATTACAGGGGGAAGGATGGGGTCCCCTTTTACTTTCTAATACACCTGATATTGCCTCTAGAATAGAACATTTTTAAGTCTGTTTTGCTGCAAATAACATGTTTACAATGTGATAGAGTAAAATGAAACGTTGTCGTCAGTCCAGAATCCAGGGCACAGGATATAATCTGAATAATCCCTCGCAGCAGCAATGGTATATTTCCTGTGACACAATCTTCACTATCAGGAACATTGTGACCAGTCTGAGCTGCTCCCTCTGAATGATGCTCACTTTCTCATTGAACTTTTCTAGCAGGCCTTTTTTGTGAATGTCAAGAACAGCAACAAGGTTTCTTCTGCAAAATGCAAAGTGTTACTGCACATCTGTACAGAATATTAACACCTGCACACATGGTCGGACACTAGGATTATATTTTTACTGGAATTGCCAGGAAAGGAAGTTCAAACTTGCCTTCCGATTTGTCAATAGATCAGAAAGCGATTTATGACAATCTGTAGAGTGAATCATATTCCTAGACTGTAATCTGCTGGGAGAGCAACAGCATCATCCAGATAAGAAGAGAGATCCCTGGATTGATTTTATAATGGAGAATGACTAGTTAAAGGACTTGTCTTTTTAAAGGGATATTCTCACCACATTAATGAGCTTTAAACCTATAGGCAAGGGTAAATAAAAATATTACCAAATACATTTCTGTTCTGACTTTACTTTGTGTTAAAGATACAGCAAGTTATCTATCCTGCTTGCTTACAGATAGTGTCCCAGGTTAGCGATAAAACCAAGCTGCTAAGAGCACAAAAGTGTTTGACAACCTGGGAAACCATCTGTTAAAAAGCAGGATAGATAACCTGATGCATCTTTCAAATAAATTAAAATAGAAATGTATTTGGTTACAATATTTATTTACCTTAGCCTACATATTTAAAGCTAATCAGTGAGATTGGAAGACATTGGATGTGGGAGTCTTGTTTTTTACTTGGGTTCAACTTGTTTTCTTGCACCCAGGTTTGCTGTACTGTACAGTAATGTTTATACTGAGCATAGATAAAAAAGAGCAAGTAGAATCCAGGAACACTGTGTGAAATCAAGCACAGCTATGTGGAATCCAGTACAGCTATGTGGAATCCAGTACAGCTATGTGGAATCCAGTACAGTTGTGTGGAATCCAGTACAGCTGTGTGGAATCCAGTACAGCTGTGTGGAATCCAGTACAGTTGTGTGGAATCCAGTACAGTTGTGTGGACACTAGGAGAGCTGTGTGGAATCCAGTAGAGTTGTGTGGAATCCAGTACAGTTGTGTGGAATCCAGTACAGCTATGTGGGATCCAGTACAGTTGTGTGGACACTAGGAGAGCTGTGTGGAATCCAGTACAGTTGTGTGGAATCCAGTACAGTTGTGTGGAATCCAGTACAGCTGTGTGGACACTAGGAGAGCTGTGTGGAATCCAGTACAGCTGTGTGGACTCTAGGAGAGCTGTGTGGAATCCAGTACAGTTGTGTGGAATCCAGTACAGCTGTGTGGAATCCAGTACAGTTGTGTGGAATCCAGTACAGCTGTGTGGAATCCAGTACAGTTGTGTGGAATCCAGTACAGTTGTGTGGAATCCAGTACAGTTTTGTGGACACTAGGAGAGCTGTGTGGAATCCAGTACAGCTGTGTGGACACTAGGAGAGCTGTGTGGAATCCAGTAGAGTTGTGTGGAATCCAGTACAGCTGTGTGGACACTAGGAAAGCTGTGTGGAATCCAGTACAGTTGTGTGGAATCCAGTACAGCTGTGTGGAATCCAGTACAGTTGTGTGGAATCCAGGAAAGCTGTGTGGAATCCAGTACAGTTCTGTGGAATCCAGTACAGCTGTGTGGAATCCAGTACAGTTCTGTGGAATCCAGTACAGCTGTGTGGAATCCAGTACAGTTGTGTGGACACTAGGAAAGCTGTGTGGAATCCAGTATAGTTGTGTGGAATCCAGTACAGTTGTGTGGAATCCAGTACAGTTGTGTGGAATCCAGTACAGCTGTGTGGAATCCAGTACAGCTAGGTGGAATCTAGGAAAGCTGTGTGGAATAGAGTACAGCTGTGTGGACACTAGGAAAGCTGTCTGGAGTCCAGGAAAGCTATTTGGAATCCAGGAAAACTGTGTGGAATTCAGTAAAGCGACTTGGAATCCAGGAAGCAGGGCGGGGGCATGTTTGATCTGTAGCAAGCACCCATAGTGGTTTGGTGGAAGAAGAAGTCTGGTGGTGAAAGGCACAAATGCGCCAGAAATTGTGGATCCATCTACTTGCATAGCTCTGACATAAGTTATAGGGGTTAGCACTGATAAGACTGTTGGTGAAGGCACTTAAGATTGGTGAGAAATACATTGTAACTTGTTTTATGGGTTAGGTTCCTAATATCCTAGACATAGGATTACCTGCGACTATACAAATAAATGTAATGCATGATCCTCTTACATTGGTTATGAGCAGCTTTCCATTCTAGCTTACAGGTAGGGATCCTGGGCCAGAAACCAACCTCTATGACATCCATGTGCCCTAATTTTACATGATCACAGAAGAGGTTACAATAAAACATATCTATCACAGATGGTTTCCATGGCTGAAAAAAAGCCAAATGTCCATCAAGTACAGGGGTTCCCAAACTCCAGTCCTCACGCCCCACCAACAGGTCATGTTTTCAGGATATCCCACAGAATGTACTGACAATAATTAAGTCACCTGTGCACTGCTAAGGAAAGCCAGGAAACATGACCTGTTGGTGGGACGTGAGGACTGGAGTTTGGGAACCCCTGATCAAGTACAACCAAGGCTAAGGAGAGATGTCAATGAGGGGAAGGGTAGAGGGAATGATAAAACTTTTTTTCCCCTATTGAGCTAGAACATAGATCCCGTAAGGTATGAACCAATCTGCCCTAAAGGAATATTATTAGTCACGACTAAACTGGATCTACATTCTGAGAAACATTTTATATGTTCATGTACATATTAATAATATTTAGCTGTGAGTACTATCTAAGCCTTTCTGAAGCCCTCACTTAATTTGTTTAACTTTTCCTCCTAACTAAGATGGTTGGGTAATACAAGGGCCCAGAACCCTCAGGCTTACCCCTTTTGCTCCATGAAGCTTGGTGCCAGTCCCAGCATACCTCTGATGGGAAAAAAAAAATGCAAGTATGCCTCTCAAATAGTGTGTGGTGCACCTCCGTTATGTACAACACTGTCATAGAGACGTGCCAAAACATTTCCACTGTGATGGCTTTTTGACCCCACCAGTCAATCACCCCACCAAGAACACAGGTGCTCTGGTTTTGAACACTTTTAGGACAGAGATTTCTGACAATGAATACAGGACTGTATATACTTTCCTACCTTTACAGACTCTCTAGACTGGACATAGGCTTGTTTTCAGTTTAACTTCTTGTAGCCCTGGACAAAAAGAACAGACGTTTAGACAGACTTTTCTCACCAAAGGTTGCAAGAAGTGATGAATATTAATGTTAATGCTGTGAAATCCTAATGTATCTAGTTATGTGCTATATTTTGTCAAGGTTTTGAGGACTACTTAGCATATACTTGGTAGTTGAACTCACCTGGCTGGTGATGCTGCTGCCACATGTATCCCTCGATCTGGGTTATCATCAAATCCTTCAGGAAGTCTGAAAGATATTAAAGGCATAAAAGCACAGTCAATTAAGAGAAAACAGTCAGAAGAACCCTGGGGGCAATCCTCAGTGACTCAACTAGGGTATCAGACAGCTATAACTATCTACTAGTAAAAAGAGAACAGTGTGACAATAAGTACTTCTAAACAGGTGGCAATGCTAGGTGATGGGCAGGTGGTTGTCAAGTTGCTTTCAGGTTTGAGTGTCAGATGGTAGCTTGCTGCCAGTGTTAAAAGTTGGGACCCAAAATCATAAAATACCTACGGCTGCACCTTGTTGAAGAAATGTCGTCGCAGCAGCACAGCGAGGGTACTGAGCACCATTATCGTGGTACACATCCTGCCAGGAGCATCACCAGCATGGCATGGCACAAGTTAAATTGTTACTGCATAGTGTCCTGGAGATGAAGCTGCAGGCACAGAACAGAAGCCCAGTCCCAGTTGTGGTATACTGGTGCCCAAGCATTCACCAGTCTTTCTCAGCTCTGTAAACAGAAAGAGTCTCCTGTTACTTAATGTCCCTAAATGCCTGTCATGGGTTTCTAGAGAGGATTATGGATCAGCAGAGATTAGAAGACTACACGAGTTAAACTGACCTCCGGAGTGGTGTGAGCGTGAGCAGGCATTTTGTCATAGCATCCCAGTTACTAGACACCATTTATCTTCTATAGTTTGGTAAGCAACATGTGACATACTTGTCAAGAAATAGTCGTGTTATGGCGCCTCCTACCTGAAAGGGTCTGTGACGCCTGGTTCCTTCTTCCATCTATATATTTCCCTTGCAAATCAGTACTGTAGTGTAATTAGCAATGTGTTTTAAAAATTAAAAATCTTGAGTTAATGTAAGTCCTGGAGATGTCCAGTGGCTCTAGATTCTATATATAATAATTATGAAAATAATACATTTAATTAAATCTTTATTACAGTGACCATGAAGGTCTCTAGGAACCTTTGATGAGAACTCAATGCCATATGCAATGTCGCCCAGTTTGTTGTCAACCAGCTTCCTGAAGATGGAGATAATGTGAACTGGCCCTACACACTTTAAATGGGTTTCCTAACTCTGCCTCATGATGTACAAAAACAATTTTTTTCAGAAACTGTATTCCCCTATTGTTGTTGTCTGAGTCTACTGGGACCTTTCTGTTTACATTTGTGACATAAAATGTCATCCATATGGAGGAAATGAGGCAACGTGGTGATGTATATATGGTCCCAGTGGTATTACTATGGACAACATGTCATCAATAGTGATGAGCGATTACGTTGACTATCGTCATCGGGTCGATAGTCGATATCGGCAATTATCAAGACAATTTCCGATAGTCGATAATAGAGATCGCCGATGACCTTTAAAGTCTAGGGGAAAGGGAAAAAACCCCTTTCCCATTTTTACACCCAAACGGGGAAGGAGAAGTTTGGAATTAACATCCACAACAGTCAAATGGAAAACGTGGGCCCCCATTTTAGGCAACACATTGGGTTTAAAAAAAGCCACAGAAAAAAACTCACAAAACCATCACTACCCCTGCTTGAAACCACAGCAGGGACCCTTTAAACCTGAAACACCCACAAAAAAAAAAGTCCCCAAAGGGGCATATTTTTGAACCATCTTTTTACTTGAACGGCCCATTAATTTCCCGCCCTTTGGAACGCAGCATAGCCCCAAATTTTTCCCCTGACCCAAAATTTTAAAAAGGTCCCGGGAAAAAGGAGACTTTGAACCACCTTTTTAGTTTCCCCGGACATAGACTTTTCCCCCTGTCCAGCCACAAAAGGGGGCCCCAAACCTAAAGACCCCCCAGTTTTAAAAAAAGTCTGGAAAAAGGAGTCTTTCAACCCCCAAATTTAAATTTGAACTGACATTGACTATACCTGCCCTTTAAAACCACAGAATACCCCTAAACCTGTTTGACCCACAGATCAAAAAGTGGAAATATGCAAATTTTTTACAGGATTTAAAATTTAGAATTTTTTTTGGTAACTGACATTTGTTTCCCAAAAATTTAATTTGGGGAAAAGGTTTTTTTATAGTTTTAACCCCATTATTATTTTTTTGGGTTTTTTTTTTAAAAGTGTGTTTAACATACAACAAACACCCCCCCCTGCAGTTTTTAAAGGAATTTTTAACACGTTTTAAGATGTGTTAATTCACCCAAAACACCCTTAATTAATACAAACCCCAAACCCAACCCCAAAACACTTCTTAGTTTTGAGAAGACTTTTTCCCCCCCTGGCTTCTGAGAAGGATTCACCCAAATTTCAATTAAATGGTTCCCCTTTTTTTCCCCTCCAAACCTTCCCCCAGTGATTGGGGCCCAACCCCCAGGGGGATCAAATGATGCAAACCCCATAGTGCCCACCAAAGCCCCAGAAAATTTTAAAGCCCCCAAATTGTGAAATTTGGGGTTCCAGGCCCGGGAAACCCTTTTTTGAAAACCCACTTTAAACCCCACAGAAATCACCTTTTTAAAAACTGATTTTTTAGAAAAATTGAAGCTCTCCTGATTTCCCCTAACGGTGAGAGCCAGTGCGCCCGGGCAGCCCCTCTGTTTTAACAAAAAAGGGCCAGGCCCGCCAGGGGGAAACCCTTTCAAATGGGGCTGTGAGAACCCAGGGTAAACGTCTTTCATCTAAATTTAAAACCCTGTTTTAGGGAACAAGGGCCGGGGTTACAGTGGGTGCGGTGAGACCCAGGCTTTGGGGTTTTGACATCTAATTTAAAACGCAGATTCAGCCCGCCAGGGGCCCGGGGTTTTCAGGGGTTCGGGAGAGCCCAGGCGGCGCCTCATCTTTTAAAAAAACGGGAAAAATTTCCCTTAAAACACACAAAAAAAACTGTGTTTCTGAAGCAGAGTGCAAGCGGGAAATGTGATTAAGAAAACCCCCAGCCTTCCTCAGTACACAGCAAGACCTGGTTTTCGGGTTTACCCCCCCGAAAAGAGTGCGGAACCCAATTGACTTTACTTTGGAAAAAACAGGGTTTTCGCTCCTGGTTTCCCCCCCGGGGGCCCTTTTTTTTGGCATTTTTTTTTCCATTTTAAACCCAAATTGCGGAGGAAATTGTCCCCTGTTCTTTTTTTCTCTTCCGTTTCCCTACTCCAAAGGGCCCCGAATAACCTACAACTGGTAAGTCTTCCCGTACCAAAACCCTTTTACAAATTTAGAGGAATTTTTTTTACCACTATTTTGTACTGCAAGTTTTTTAGTAGTTTAAAATTTTAGAAAACACATTTTTAAAATGGGAAAGGAATCCCACCATGGGGTTTTTGTTTCCCTTTTTTTTTAATTGTAAATTTAAAAGGGGGGGTCCCCAATACAGGGGGGTTTTCTAGCTATGTTTTAAAAATCTTGCAAAAACAAGTCATTTTTCAATATGGTCCCCCTTAAAAGGTTCCCCCCGAATTTCCCGTTTCGACAACACCATCACCCTTGAACCACTCTTGACAAAATTTTGAAAACAAATGTCGTTTAGAAACCACATTTTTTTTAATGGAACCCTTTTTCAAACTGCATTTCACAGCAAAACCCCCCCAAAAATTTAAAACAGACCCATTTAGCCCCTTTTGAAAATTTTGAAGAAAAAATGTCGTTTTGGGGAAAAAACATTTTTTTTTAAAAAGGCCCTTGTATTTTAGTGCATTTTCACAAACAAAATTCCCCCAAAAAATTTAAAGCATGAACCCCCTTTAGCCCCTTTTGACAATTGTGAAAAACAAAAGTCTGTTTTTAAAAAAAAAAAATTTTTAAAATAAGACCCCCAGTATAGCGCCCTGTCCAGCAAAATGCCCCCAAAAAATTTAAAAACATGAACCCCTTTTTCCACTTTGGACAATTGTGAAAAACAAAAGTCGTTAGAAACCAAAAATTTTTATTTTATAATAGGACCTGTATTTTGCTGGGATTCACACAAAAAAAACCCCCAAAAAATTTAAAGGGATGGGCCCCTTTTTCCACTTTTGGGCCAAAAGTGAAGAAAAAAAATTCGTTAGAAAAAAACTTTTTTTTTATAATTTGGACCTGTTTGTATAGCTGCATGTCCCAGCCCAAAAAGCCCCCAAAAATTCCCAAACAAGACCCTGGGAGCCCCTTTGGACAATTTAAAGGGAAAAAAATTTTGTTAAAAAAACAACAAATTTTTTTTTAATAAGGAAACCCTTTTGCAAAGCTGCATGGTTTACAGCAAAAAGCCCCCCAAAAAAAAAAAAGCATGACCCCCTTTACCACTTTTTACAATTGTGAAGGAAAAAAAAAGCCGTTTTGAAACAACATTTTTTTAAAATAGGGCCTGAAATAAGCTTTCAAGTCCCCAACAAAATTTCCCCCAAAAAATTTAAAGCTGACCCTTGAGCCCCTTTGGACAATTGCAAGAAAAAATTTCTGTTAAAAAACAACATTTTATTATAATAAGACCGGGAGTATAGCGGGATGCACAGCAAAAGCCCCCAAAAATTAAAAAAAGACCCTTGGCCACTTTGGGCAATTTTGAAAAAAAAAAGTCTGTTAGAAAAAAACATTTTTTTTTTTAAAAACCTGTAGTATAGCTGCAAATTTTACAGCAAAATGCCCCCCCAAAAAATTTAAACATGACCCTTGAGCCACTTTTGACAATTGTGAAGAAAAAAAATTTTTTTAGAAACCCAAAATTTTTTTTATAATAGGACCTTTAGTATTGCTGCTTTTTCACAGCAAAATTTCCCCCAAAAATTTTAAAAACATACCCTTTAGGCCCCCCCTTTTGGGCAATTGGCGAAGAACAAATGTCCCGTTAGAAACAAAAATTTTTTTATAATTTTGAAACCCGTATTTTAAAAAGCAAAGTCCCAGCAAAATGCCCCCAAAAATTCAAAACATGACCCTTTCCCACTTTTTTACAATTGTGGAAAAAAACAAAATTTTTTTTAGAAACAAATTTTTTTTTTTTTAAATAGGGACCTGTAAAACAATTTCTCAATTTTAAAGTACATTACCCAAAAAAATTTAAAAAATACTTCTCCACCACGTTAAAAATTTGTGAGGGGAAATGCCCCCTCCAAAAAACCACAATTTTGTTCCAAAGACCAAAGATTATTGCTGTATCCACAGCAACATGAAAAAACCCCCCAAAAAAAATTAAAAATTACTTTCCCCCCACGTTAAAAAAATTTTTAAGGGAAAAAAACCACTTAAAAAACCACATTTCTGTTTCCCAAAAGGGCCATTTTTATACTGAAACCACAGCAACATGACCCCCAAAAATTTTAAATTTTGATTTCCCCCCACCACTATTAAAAAAGTGAAGGAGAAATGCCCCCTTTAGAACCACTTTCAAATTTTTTAAAGGAAACCCTAATTATTTCTGTATCTCACAGCAACAAGACCCCCAAAAAATTAAAAAATAAATTCTCAGCCACAAATTTAAAAAATTTTGAAAGGAGAAATGCCACTTAAAGCCCCAATTTTTTTGTTCCAAAGGGCCATGATTATAGCTGTAAACTCACAGCAACATGACCCCCAAAAAAAAATTTAAAAATATGACGTTCAGCCACTATTAAAAATTGTGAGGAAAAATCCCCACTTAGAAGTCACATTTCTGTTCCAAAGGATTTTGGGAACTGAGAAAAAAAATTGCAGTAAAAATGTTTTTTTAAAAAAAATTTTTAAAAGGGACCATTTTTTTTTAAGGGAATGGAAGTAAACACCCCGGGGTTCCACCGCTGCTTGTGGGCCCATGTGTCACTTCGTACGCGTAAGGCATTGCGTGCTGCCACAATGCGGACTGGGAGGGGGGAATTCCCGTGTTGCCACGTCAAAATGAAACGGTTAAGGGTAACGACGGTGTCCAGGAATACCACCCTCCTTTTCGCTTGCCCAGCACAGCTTCAAACAGCCCTGACTTGCCTAGGATGCCCCCGGGGCTGAGGCCCCCGCCTTGCACTAGCCCTGGACCCCGAACCACTGCCTAATGAAGACCGATAAAATTGTGAAACTGTCGGGCCTTCGGGGTTCGACGGAGAGAAACCTCCGGTCCGTATCTGTGCCCGTCTCCTCCTCCGTCGCGGGTGGAACCTGATGTTTCAGAGTGTCCAACGATCTTTTCCAAAAACTAAGATCCCCAATGCTCATGCTGACAAGGGCATTTGCGCACTGCCCATTTTGGTGGCTTCTTAAAAAAACGGGAAAGGGGATGGTGCAGAGCTCTTTCACCTGCCTCCACTCCGGTGATAAAAAACCCCCGAGGTCCGCACCCTGTTGTCAGGCCATGTGTAATTCGTACTGCGTAATGGCATTGCGCTGTGCCACAATCGGGGAGCATGTGGAGGGGGGAACTCCACCGTTTCACATCAAAAATGAGGGGAAAGTGGACTAGACCTCGACCCTTTCCCTCAGTAGCATCCGACCCGGGGAAGCGCTTTAAAAAATTTTGGAGACAAGGTTCATGACATATGCCAGGCAAGGGATTGTCCAGCCTCGATCTTAAGGGCTTATCGCACACCACCTTCCCTGGCAAAGGTTCTTGTCACCCAGCCAACTGGGTCCGTTGGGGAGACCCTCCACAGCTCCGACCTGTGTGTGGAGGTCTCCAAGACAGAAATTTTTCAACATGGCCGGGTTTTTTCTGGGCATGTTTGCCCCAGAGGACCTTGGGGGAAAGACCCCCTGCACCATCCCGGGGTTTTTTGAAGACGTCGCGACCTGGACCCCCCGTAAACCCCCTGAGACACCCACCCGCTCCCCCAGTGACGTCCAGAGATATAGCGCCTTTGGGCCGTGCTTATAGCCCGGTGTCGGTGGTCAGTGAAAATGGCCCGGGGTTTTGTGGATCCACTGGGCCCCCGCAACGATGGAGGGACCCAAACACCGGGAGGGGATCTAAGGGAGCCCGGTGTTCCCCAGAGCCCGCCGCAAAGCGGGATGGATTGCTGGGGGGGGATTCCCCCAGGTCGCTCCCCCTGATGGACTTGTGCGGGGGTAGCCAAGGAATAGCGCGGTACAAATCGGCACAAACTCGTGTCAGGAGGGGCAAAAGGTCGGGGCGGGAAAAGGTTCGTGGTCGGAAAAGTAAGCCGGAGGGATGGTACATTATAACAACCGGAAGGGTAGAACGGGCTTCCTGATAGGAAAGGGCATAGGGAAATGGCGGGGGCCCAGGAAGGGGGGGAGCGAATTATAGGGAAAAAAAAACAGGGGCAGGGTTTTTTAAATTATGGGCGCTGGCCCTTTAAATTTGGAGAGCCGGGCGCCCCCTGCCCTAAGGAGCCAGGGCGCGCGCCCGGCCGCGCACAAGTCCGGAGCGCGGTCAGGTGAGGAGGGAACTTTCTGGGAGGGGGGGAGCCCAGGGGAATTGGGGGGCGAATTCGGCCAGGGCAACAAGTGCCCAATCGTCTTGCGGGGGCGAGCGAAATGACGTAGGTAGTTCTCTGGGATCGGGTTTAGTTTTTCTACCTGTCCGTTCGCTGGGGGGGTAAGCGGGAGAAGCCCAAATTCCACTTTAGCTGAGAACAGAGAGACCCCCAAAAACGGGGACGAATTAATCCGGATCGGACAAAATGTGTCGAGGAAGGCCATGCGGGCGGAAGAATGCAGGAAGAAGGGGGTTGCCAAACGGTGCAGAGGGAAGCCCGGGGAAAAAGGGTACAAATGGCCATCTTAGAGAAGCGATCGGCGATGACCAAATGACGGTATTCCCCGCCGACGGGGGAAGCCCCGTGATAAAGCCCAGGCAACTGGGACCATGGGGACCCGGAACGGGAAAGGGAAAGGAGCAATCCTGCTGGTTGAGGTGCGGGTCTTGTTGCGACCACACAAGAGCACGAGGCCAAAAAACCCTTCACATCCTTGATTAAGTCGGGCCCCCAGTAGTAGACCAATAAAATGCGCCGCTTCCGAACTCCGGGTGGCCGGCAACCGGGCCATGACCCCATCTCAGGATTCTTTCCAAAGGGATGGACGCACATGGGACTTGCCCGGGGTATCTGCCGTAACTACTGGAGCCCGGTGATCAGACGGTTGGAGGAAGTGTGGGCAGGGGGAGAGCCCTCCCCAAGCACGCCCGGCCCGAGACAGAGATGGGCTTTGACGTTCTTCTGGGCTGGGGGGAAATGGATGTAAAATTAAAACGCGAGAAGAAGGAGCCCAACGACCCTCCCGGGGTTAAGGCGCTGAGCCGTTGGAGGTACACAAGTTCTTGTGGTCAAGTAATAGTAACTGGATGTCGGGCCCTTCAAGAAGATGACGCCACCCTAAGGGGCCAATTTAAGGGCCCAACAGCTCACGGTCACCAATGGTGTGTTTTTTCCCCGCAGGAGAGAACGTCCTTGAGAAAAACCCCCCGGGGACCAACTTGCCCTGGAACCCCTTTTGAGAGAGCACCCCCCTGCTCCACGGATGGGGGCCCCCCCTAAAAAAAACGGGTTCTAAACCCCGGAGAGACAAAACGGGAGCCGAACAAAGGCCGCCTTTGGCCGGGCGAAGGCATTTCGGCCGCGGGTGGCCAAACCTGGGTTGCCACCCTTCTTAAAAGGGGCCCACAATGGGAGCCACTAGCGTCGAAAAGTGGGGGGATAAACTGACGGTAATAATTTGCAAACCCGGGAACCTTAAATAGCCCAAAGCCCCGTTGGAGGGGGGGCCACTGCAGGAGGTGACTGCTTGGCAGGACCCATTTGAAATCCCTTGGCGGAAAAAATTCCCCGAGGAAGGCAGGCTGGATCGGTAAAATTGGCATTTCCCCAGTTTGGCGAAGAGGCGTTCACAAAAGGGCGTTTTAAGGACCGGGCGCACTGGAGCGGTGGGATTGAGATCAGGCGAAAAAATCAATAGGTCCAGTACACCCCACGCAAAATATAAGGGGCCCCTGAGATGTCGTTAAAAGAACCCCTTGAAACACCGCGGGGGGGTTTTCAGGACCGAAGGGATAACTAGGTATTCGAAATGCCCCTCCCCGTGTTTTAATGCCGTCTTCCATGTCGCCTTTTCGGACCGGATCAGGTTATAGGCCCCCGTAAGTCCAGTTTGGGAAGATCCCAGCCCCCGAAGGCGGTCGAAGAGCTCCGAGATCAGCGGAGTGGGGAGCGGTTTTTTCACCCTAATCTTATTCGACCGCGATAGCGATGCGGGTCGAAGTGAGCCCTCCTTTTTTCCACAAGAAGAAACCCGCTCCAGTGGTAAGAGGACTTGCGGATAAACCTTTCTTGAGGTTTCTGAATGTAGTCTGACATGGCTTGGGCTGGGGGCCGACAGGGTAGACTCTACCCCGAGGGGGGTTGGCCCGGCAACGGGTTTTTAAAGGGGAATCTAGGACCCGGGGAGGTGGCAAAGGGGTCTGCCTGTTTTTTCGGAGAAAACATCGGAGAGGTCTTGATACTCTGCCCGGGAAAACCCGGCAACGGGTTCTGGGCGCAGGCGGGAGGTGGGGGCCACCGGGCGGGGGCGGCAGCAAAGAGGGCAGCTTGCCCCATCGTGTAAACTTCGCCATCTTCCGTCCAAAAACCGGGGCGTGGCATTGCGCCAGGGGAACCCCCCAGGATAGCGCGAAGAAGGGGGAATACATGAACACGATTCTCCGCCATGGAGTGCCCCCACATGCATAGTAACGGGCTCCTACGGTACTGGTAGTATCGCGCAGGACCCCCCCACTCACCCAAGAGATCGCCCGAGGTTTTAACGGCGAACGGGGAAAGGGGGAAGCTTCGACACCAGGGCGGATCCATAAAATTTCCCGCCCACCCGGGTCCAAGAAGGCGGGAGACTTGAAAATTCACGCCACAAGAAGTGATCTGCACCGGCAGGGCAAAAACGTGGAGAGGGACTGTGCACACCCAGGGGCGCCCTCCCCCGTGCCCTAGGTGCGAGCATTTCCCTGGCGGGGCGAAGCGGACAGTCCCCCAAAATGTTCGGACTAGCCCAAATACAGGCAAAGGTTTTTTAGTGCGGGTCGGGCACGCTTTGTCTGAGAGTAAGCACGGTTTGACCCGCATGGGCTCCTCGCTGGAATGCTGAGGTAGGGTAAAGGAGGGTTTTTGGAATACCGGGGCCAAAAGCGGGAAGCGACAGGGCGAGCGAGTCGCGTCCTGGGGGGAGCTCTTCTTTTTTCCTGAGAAACGCCAATCAATCCGGTGGCCAGGTGGATCAACCCAGACAAGGAAGCCGGGAAATCCCTTTCGGCCAGGGCATCCTTTACCCCCAGAAGGCCCTTCTTGAAAATGGCACAGAGGGGGGCTATTCCCCCGTCAGCTCGAGGCCCAAGGGTACGGAATTGGTGGCGTAATCACCCCCGAGGATTCCCCCCTTTGGGGTAAAAAAGGGTGCGGTTCCGTGACGAAGCCCCGGGTGGTTTCCCCAAAAACGCAGCGGGAAATCTTTGAAGAAGCCTGAGGTCGCCCCCCCCAAAGGTCCCCCTGTCCCCGAGGGGGTTGCCCCTGCCAGAGCTTCCCGGAGAGCAGACTGAGGGCAAACGCCACTTTTGGGCGTTTGGGCGGGGCTGGTCGGCCATTAGCTCCAGTGCATCGACACTGGTAACAAACCCCCTACTGTTTGGGTCTCCCTCGAACTTTGAGGGAAGCGAAAGCGGGGTTACCCCATGCGGCGTGAGCAACGGCAGTGCTGGAACTGGCGGGGAAAAACGGTGGAGACTGCCGTTGGGCGGGACGAGTTTTGCATCATGGACGTCAGCTGATCCCAAGTGCTGTGCTCTGGTCGCTGCTGGGGGTGCTGGGCAAAGACGGCGTCGATCTTCCAGGTGGGTAAAGGAAATTGGCGGGATCCCTGGCCGATTCCCAACTGTAACGGACCTGGGGTTTTGGATCCACTGGGCCACCCCAAGCGATGGCGGGAGCCCACCAGGGAGCGGAGTCTAAGTGGGGCCCCGTTGTTCACCCGAGCCCGCCGCAAACGGGGTGGACTTGCGGGGGGATTCCCCCAGGTCGCTACCCTGATGTGACTTGTTGCGGTGGTGCCAAGGAAAAGCGCGGGACGAATCGGCAGGCAAACTCGTAGTCGGGACGGGCAGGAAGGTCGGGGGGAGGCAGCAAAGGTTTTTGGGCGGGGAAAGAAAACCGGAGGGACTGGTACACCCGTATAGACAAACCCGGGAAATTGAAGGGCTTCCTCGCATAGGTTTAGGCCCCTATGGAATCGGCGAGGGGGCCGGAAAGGGGGAGCGAATATATAGGACAGTGGCAGGTGTTTTTAAATTTTGGGCGCGTGGCCCTTTTAAAATTTCGGGGAGCCCGGGCGCACGTGCCCTAAGGGCAAGGGGGCGCGCACCGGCCACGCACACATCGGAGCGCGGGCAGGTGAGGAGGGAGCTTTCTGGGGCGGGGGGGCCCCCGGGCGCGGGTTGTCCGCACCGGTGCGGCCCGTGTAAACGGGCAGCGAGGCGCCCGCGCCCGGGGCCCCCGGGTGCAGCGCCCCTCGTGACAGTCAAGGATTTTTCCCGGGAAAAGATGCAGACACCCTTGAAAAATTTTTGATGACACTGGGGGCCAGGGGAGGGAAGGCTTTTTTGGAAAAAAAATGCCTGTCAGCATCTGGTATTGGGGCAAGCAAGGGCCCTGATGTGGCGGAACCATCTTGTCCACCCGCGGAAAGGGAACATTTCCAAAACCCAAAAACCCGGCAAAGCTGCATTAGGGGTTTTGGCTTTGGGATGGGTTTTTGGGTTTAAAGGGTTTTTTTTTGCTCCCAAACCTGGGGGAAACTAAGGCTGGCTGCTAGACTGGCCGCGTACGGGGTGCGGTCGTCAAACTACGGAAAGGAGAAGGGGTAGGTGGGTCTCTGATGGTACTCGGGGAGGGGGAGGCTGAAGCGGAGGTGTCCCTGATCATACTCTGAGGACATGGGGAGCTGAGGACCGCTTGGTGGGGGGGGGGGAGGGGAGGGCGGAGAAAAAGGGTGTGACGGGTTGGAAGCCCCGGGTGGTCTGGGCCTTTTTTTGGCCAAGTGTTGCCCCCATTTAACTTTGCTTTTGCTGCATGTGACAGACTGTTTGGGGGGTTAAACACCCAAGATTCTTGCCCCCTTTCTTTCGTTTCGGCAAGGTGGCATATGACATCCTGGGTGAAAACAGAGGGTTGTCAAAAAAGGCCCAGGCTGGAGGTCCCGGACCTTTTTGACGGCGTAAGCGAGGTTTTTCCCCTGACCCTGGCTGGCGTAATCAAATCAGCAGACTTCTGCGACCCCCCTTCCTTTTTGAGGTGGGACCCGTATTGACACTACCCCATCATCTTCCTCCTCGTCCAGTGATGAAGCACTCGCTAGAAAATTCTGCTGAAAAGACCACGTTGGATCCGCAATGTCGTCGTCATCATCATCAACACGGGTGATTTCGTCGTCCTGACATTCTGCATCCAGGAGCTGCGGGTTTAACAAGCAAGAGACACTGCAAGGTGTTGCCGACCGCTCGGGATTTTGGCCGATTGACCGGCTTCCTTTTCCTCCTCTGATGGCATGAGTAACTGGGCGTCAGAGCAGACAAAATCCTCCTCTTTGGCCTCTTGATCCATTAACATGCCTTCTGACCCCAACCGCATTTTGTCATCAAAGAGGTCTTCAGAAAATGGATTACCACAGTGGTGGGTACACGAGTTGACATTTGGGCTGCCTTCGCTGCATGTTAGATGGCTGCTGACGATGCTGATGACGCCATTGGGGGCCGTGACTGGGAGGACGAGGAGGTAAGACTGCTGGATGCAGGTTGCATTAACCACTGAAGAACAGATTGGAGACACTGTTCGTTACTGAGATTCACAGGGCCCTGACCCAGCGATGACAGGCCTGACGGTCCTGCAACCGACGATCCGCTGGCATGCATGTTATCGCCAGCACTGGAAGGAGCACCTTCCCCTCGTACCTCTACCTCCATGTCCAAACCCCCTCCTTGCTCGCTTACCACCTGAACTTCGCTCCATGTTCAGAAATATAAAAATTTGAGAAGGTATGGAAGAGTTTTGGAAAGTCTCTTATTAAAAGACGGCAAATCACAGCTATTCTCAAATCCCTCAAATCAAAACAAAATTGCTGGATTCAAATTTAAGTGCAAGGTACCTCTATCAACAAAGCTTGACTTACCAAAAGTGAAAAAAGAACACCTATCTGAAATGTATACGGATAATAAAAGGTAATTTTGTCAACTATCAATACACCTGTGTTTACTACAAAATTGCTGGATTAAATTTTTAATGCAAGTGGCTCTAATCAACAAAGCTGGCCTGCACCAAATGAAAAAAAACATGTATCTGAAATGTATAAAAGAATAATAAAAGGTATTTTTGGCACATATCAATACACCGTGGTGACTACAAAATTTCTGGATTCAAATTTAACTGCAAGTACCTCTATCAACAAAGCTGACTGACCAAAAGTGAAAAAAACAGTATCTGAAATGTATACGGATAATAAAAAACTATTTTTGGCACCTATCAATACACCTGTGGTGACTACAAAATTGCTGGATTCAAATTTAAGTGCAATGTACCTCTATCAACAAAGCTTTAATGACCAAAAGTGAAAAAAACACATATCTGAAATGTATACTGATAATAAAAGTGGAGTTTTTCACCTAACAAATAGACCTGCAGGTACTAGAAAAGATCTGTATCCTACTATAAGTTCAGGCTGCCCAACATCCAAGTAATATTTTAACAGAAAACTTTAATAATAAAGCTATTGCAATGCAATGTCTACACTAATCTGGGTGCCACAATATCCAGTATTCCTTTTTTAAAAGAACTTGTCTGCGTCCGCCCGCGGGCTCCCCCCCCCCCCCGCCCCCGACTTTCCCACGGTAGATGCTCCTTTTAAATTCTCAGCCTAACTACCTAAAATCTGCAAATCTCTGATCTACCTAATTTCTAAGGTTCATAGCTAAAATTTGAGCTGTCTATGTGAACAAATAGTTTAATTTCGATGAGCTGTTTGAACAGAATCAGAGCACACGTCCTAATCCTTTTAGATACTGACGCACACTGATGATGAACAGGAAGGTCTTTTATATGTAAAACGAGGTCATGTGATTTTTTTCCAGCCAATCGCAACCATGCACATCCCAGTCATGACGTCGCACACACAGCTCACCCTGCTCTATTCTCTAAGCTGATTTGCTGGCCGACCAAAATGACAGGAAGCGCCGAAAATGGTGCGATATTAATAGATTATGCACAGATTTTAACCTAAATTATCGCGTGATCTAAAAAATCCGATCAACATAAAAACCGTGCCGATTTCAACTTTGTCGATAATAATCGCTCAACACTAGTCATCATCATTTGGTATTGGACCAAATAAAAGTAATCCTGTCATACCCCTTTAAAGGTGCACTACTGAAAAAGCTGATGTAGTGTGACATGCCTAGTTCAAAGAACACTTGAAGTCCTACCCAACCATCTTAAGCCATAACTAGACATAACCAAGTCTACCAGTTCCATTTTTATAGAGTATCCCTTTTTCTTTTTTAATGTGATTGTTACTGGTAGTGGGGTATTTGGCTGACATTTAGGCCACATTTATGAAAACTGTCTAGGTCTAAAACTCAGTTTGTTGCCCATAGCAACCAATCAGAGCGCCCCTTTAATTTCATATAGTGCTCTGGAAAAATGAAAGGGGTGCTCTGATTGGTTGCTATAGGCAACAAAGAGAGTTTTAGATCTAGGCAGTTTTCATACATGTGGCCCTTATTCTTGCTAATAGAGGTCTCTCAGAATTAGTTCTATTAATGTGGACACTTTGATACTCAGCTAATAATGGCATTCTAATGGCACTGTTAATGGGGCACTCTGATGGCACCAATGATATAGGACACTCGGATAACACACATAAATATATACCATGGTGGCACAATTATGAAAGACAAAAGGAAAAAAATATGCATTGAAAGCACATGTGTTTTGTTAAATTGGTTCTCTAGTACTAGAACATTGATGGCCCATCCCTAGGATCTGCCACTGCCACATGTTTAATCATCAGACATTTGACCTTATGGAACCCCACCACTCAGAATGGGGTGACCTGCAGTACCATGCACTCAAGTTAATGCACCAAGGTACACAATGCAGGACAGGTAACACTACCACAGATGAAACATTTATGGCTTATTTTGATTATAGCCCATTAATGTTATGTTCCTGGGGAACCCTTTAATGTAGTTCGTGACCTAGTGGGATAAATGTCCCACAAATGCTATTATTTTTATTGCATAAGATCTTCATAACCTTTCATATTATTCTAGTTATTCCAATCTGCTTCCCCAAGATCACCAACCTCTGCCGTAGACATCCATGTCTTGCCACTAGGAGCACAGCATGGAGCGGTCCCACCACCACTGATCAAATACTGATGACCTATCGCGATGAAAGGCCACTAATGTTTTAGTTCCAGAGAACCCTTTAATATACAGTCGTTGGTGACCTAGTGGGGAAATGCATATGCTATTATTTTTATTGTAAAAGATCTTCAGAACATCTAATATTATTCTAGTTATTCCACTCTGCTTCTCCAAGATTACCATAGGTAGTCATGACTTGCCTCCTGGAGCATACAGCGCAGGGTGAAGAAGTCACACAACCACTGATTAAACATTTATAGCCATGACCTACCACTTGGTTTGTGCAGAGCAGAGTGGAGAGGTCATGCCCCAACTGATCAAGCATTGATAATAATAATAATAATCTTTATTTATATAGCGGCAACATATTCCGCAGCACTTTACAATATAGAGGATATAAGCACAGACAAACCAGACATTATATTATAAAAAAGCTACTTACAAATGAGACACGAGCTGTCAGGGCCCTGCTCGCAAGAGCTTACAATCTATTAGGGTGTATGGGTGAAACAAAGGGTGACAGGTGCTTGGTTTACATGGTCCAGCCATGTTACATAAATATGGGGTAGTATACATAAAAAAGTTGATGAACCTGCTATCGCAACCATACATCTATATACAGATAAGTGCCTGTGGGTGCCAAAATGCAGGTAGTGACGAATGAATGTTAGAATTTGGAGGGATAACAGTTAGGGATCTTGGTAGGCTTGTCTAAGAAGATGAGTTTTCAGAGCGCACTTAAAACTGTGAGGATTGTGAGTGTGCCTGATCACATGGGGTAACATGTTCCAGAGAACTGGTGCAATACATGCAAAATCTTGGAGACGGGCATGGGAGGTTCGGATGAGTGAGGTGTGTAATCTTAGATCAGTAGCAGAGCGGAGAGCCCGGGTAGGGTGGTAAACAGAGATGAGGGAGGAGATGTAGGAGGGTGCAGCGCTGTGGAGAGCTTTATGGGTGAGAGTGATGAGTTTGTGTTGTATTCTGTACTGAATAGGCAGCCAGTGCAGTGACTGACACAGGGTAGAGGCATTAGTATAGCGGCTGGAAAGAAAGACAAGCCTGGCTGCTGCATTCAGGACAGATTGGAGAGGAGAGAGTTTACAGAGAGGGAGACCAACAAGTAGGGAGTTACAGTAATCAAGACGAGAAAGAATAAGAGCAACAAAGAGAGTTTGAGCTGTTTCCACAGTGAGAAAAGGACAGATTCTTGAGATGTTCTTGAGGTACAGGTGACAGGAGCGGGCAAGGGATTCGATATAGGGGGTGAAGGCCAGATCAGAATCTAGTATAACCCCAAGACAGCTGGCCTGCTGCCTAGGAGTTATGGTGGTGCCACACAAACACAGAGATAGCAGGGTGGGGTCAGTTAGTAGACAGGGGGATGACTAAAAGTTCAGTTTTAGTGAGGTTTAGTTTAAGATAGAAGAAGACATGATGTCAGAGACAGCGGACAGACAGTCACTGGTGTTTTGTAGCAGGACAGGAGTGAGTCCAAGGGTGTATAATTGGTGCACAGCAAGGGTACTGGAACGAACGCGAGGCAAGGGGGTGTGTAGATTGAAAAGAGGAGAGGACCAAGAACAGATCCCTGTGGAACCCCAACAGCAAGAGGAAAAGGAGCGGAAGTGGAACACGAAAATGAGACACTAAAGGAGCAGTTAGAGAGGTAGGATGAGAACCAAGAGAGAGCGGTGTTCTGGATGCTGATGGTGCTGAGCATGTTGAGGAGGAGGTGGTGATCAACAGTACCAAACGCTGCAGAGAGATCCAAGAGAAGCAACAATGAGTAGTTACCCTGAGATTTAACAGTGTGGAGGTCATTTGAAAGTTTTTCTAGAGCAGTTTCTGTGGAGTGTAAGGTGCAGAAACCTGATTGTAGAGGATCGAGAAGAGAGTTAGCAGAGAGATAGCGGATTAGGCGGGAGTAGACCAAGCGTTCCAGGAGTTTAGAGATGAAGGGTAGGTTAGAGACTGGTTGGTAGTTAACAAGGCAGGACGGGTCCAGAGAGGGCTTTTTTAGTAAAGGGGTTATAATAGCGTGTTTAAAGGAGGATGGGAAGACCCCAGTGGAGAGAGAGAGGATACAGATTGTAGTAAGGTGAGAGAGGACAGCTGGAGAAATAGACTGGACAAGGTGGGAGGGGATGGGGTCACTAGAGCAGGTGGTGGGGCGTGCAAACAGGAGAAGCCTGGACACTTCTTCTACTGATGTCAGGTCAAGGGCTGAAAGCAGATTAGAGGACGTGCGGGGAGGGACATAATTGGTGTTATTTGGGGATTGTGAAGTGATGTTTTGCCGGATACTGTCTATTTTGTCTTTGAAGTGAGTGGCCAGGTCTTCAGCACAGAGGTCAATGACCAGGGTCTGAGCTTTAGGTCTGAGGAGGGAGTGGAAAGTGTCAAACAGGTTAGTCCTTAGCATGAATTTATAGTGGAGAAAGTCTGCAGGTCGCTTTGACTTTCTCCACCGACTTTCAGCACACCTGGAACATCGCTGGAGAAAACAAGTCTGAGGTGTGTGCCAAGGCTGTGGGTGTCTGACTCTGGTGGCGTGGTGTGCAAGTGGTGCCAACATGTCCAGGGTGGTTGTGAGAGTTTCATTGTAATGTTTGACAGCCAGGTCAGGACAGGAGAAGGAAGAGATTGTGGGCAGTGAGGACTGTATGGTGTCAATAAGTTCCTGAGTGTTTATAGAGTTCAGATTTCGGTAAGGGTGATGGGTAGGTGTGTCCAGAGAAGGCTGAGAGTTAGTGATAGTGAAGGAAATAAGGTTGTGATCAGAGAGAGCCAAAGGAGAGTTGCTAAGATTAGAAATAGAGCAGAGGCGACAGAAGACCAGATCAAGAGACTTCCCATCCTTGTGAGTTGGAGAGTCTATAAGTTGCGAGAGGCCAAGGGAAGAGGTTAGTGAAAGACGACAAGAGGTAGAAGGAGACATAGGGTTGTCATTGGGGATGTTGAAATCACCCATGATGAGAGTGGGTATTTCAATAGAGAGGAAGTGACGGAGCCAGGCAGCAAAATGATCCAGAAACTGGCGAGGTGAGCCGGGGGGGTCTGTACACAACCGCAACTCTGAGAGAAAATGGCCGGAAGAGTCTGAGGGTGTGGACCTCAAAGGAGGGGAAAGTGAGGGAGTGTGCAAGAGGAATTACCTGGTAGGTGCAGTGTGGAGAGAGAAATAAGCCAACTCCTCCACCCGGCCTGTTCTCAGGTCTGGACGTGTGGGTAAAGTGAAGGCCGAGGTGAGAGTGACAAGGGAAGCAGTGTCTGATTGCTGGAGCCAAGTTTCTGTGAGAGCTCAGAGATTGAGGGAGTTAGAGAGCAATAGGTCATGCACAGCAATGAGTTTATTACAGACGGATCGGGCATTGCACAAAGCATTGAAATGGAACAGGAAAATATGTACAACAAATATTACGCAGGTTAGCGGGGTTTCTGTGGGAGGAAGAGGAGGAGGTGGGATAAGAGATCCCGGGGTTGGGCAAGATGTCTCCTGCAGCGAGAAGCAGAAGAATGAAAAGTGATTGCAGATGGTTCAGTGATGAATATGAGCTTTGTGCTGCACCATGAAAAAGGGTGTTTTGGGGTAGTTAAAGCAAGTATGTAGTGCATGGGACATGTGCATGGGAGAGGGAAGTAGAGAGGAATTAATGTGGACAGAATTGTTTGGAGGCATGACTGGGCGGTAGGACAGGAGGAAAAAGGCAGCAAGATAGATTGCAATAGTAAGCATGATGACTAAGCTGTAGGTTTGGAAACCCAGTTACTTTCAAAGATAAGTTTCTGCCCCCTTCTGCCCACTTTGGTCATAATTCGGTCAAAATTCATCATCACTTAAAAAATGCTGTCACTTAAAAAATACTGGAAATTAATAAATGCTGGCAGACTAAAAGAGGCCACAAACTCCATAAAGGTCTAATTGATATACTGCTTCAGTGTTAAGAACGTGGGCTATACAGGTAGCAGAAACGGAGTGTAGGCAACTGTGATAGGTTAGTAAACATATTAACACTCTAATAGTTCAAAAAGCAAAGGTTAATGCAGTAAAATTTTTTTTAAATAAAAATACAGGGTAAATGATATTTAAATAGCAGTTTTGGATGAGATGATGGGTTTGTAGTAGATGAATACCGAATAACACAATACATGAAAATAATATACACATGTCAGTTAGATTTGATAAGGTTTGTTGTTTTTGACATTTCTTTAAAACCAATACAGAATTAATATACCAGCATTAGATTAGATTATGGGGTTTGTATAATGACGCGTGTGAAGAAAGAAAGAACAAAGTCGATAAGTTTTTGTGTGTGAAATTTGTAGTATTCATTTTTACCATTTTTCATTATTATTTTGTATGATTTTTTACACCAACACTAAAATTTGATATTTTTTGACTCCACTTGAAGGAAAGTTAACATGGTTCATCAACCACTTTTTCAACACTTATAATGATTACCACTCATAGCATACAGTGTCAGATGAAAGGCAGATATGGACCACCGTGCATCATAAAAGCAGGCACTCACAACAAGTCTTGGGCCACGTGAGTCCAGAAATCTTTAATGTATGGCCGTTTCCACAGCATTGGTTTTGTGTTCACGGGCTTCCGGGTTGTCGCAGAAGATTTGTGCACACTATCCTCGGCACGCCTGTTCTCTATAAGGCAAATATTAATGAGGACTCCGCCTAAATCCAGCAGGAAAGAAAGGGAAAACCGGGACTATAAGAGTGTGAACACAACAATTGCGGGTACAATGCCAGAAGGAACACATATACCGTGTCATTGTAAATTAAAGAGTGGAAACGAAGGAACTCGGTAAGCGGCCTTCAGAGCCAAGGCGCAGACAACAGTTTGAGAGAACTAGAGACTTTTTTATTAAACATATTGTAACGAATCTAAAATTTTAAACAATTGGGTCTATGCAGTATTAAGCAGTGACCCTAACTCAAATGTCAGCTAATTAGTTTCAAGCTCATTTACGCAGGTCCTTAAAACCTTGTACTCTTTGTAATTATTCTTTTAAGAGTAATGTCTATAAGACCCTCATATTTTAAAGGCCTGTACAGTAAGCAGTTGACGCCAATAGTGAAGTACAAGTTTATTTATTATTATCATAGAAAAAAACAGGAAATGAAAACCCCGAAATAAGTGGGGGTTTGTAGTGCATCACGTCAAGACACCATATCAAATTAAAAACAAGAGCAGGACGAGCTGAGGGGTCGCACTACATGAATACCATAAAAACTGGGGCAGCGTACAATGCAGGGAGGGGCCGCGATCGGACAAGTTGGGTGGCCTCCTACTAGCTTTTAAAAGAAATTACGCATGCATAACCGGGAGCCGAGCCCCATCTGTGGGCGTACGCCTGGCTACCTACTAATCAATGAGGGCCCCGGGCAAGGTACGACAACCTAACAAACGATTCATAGTCACCGCAGCCCGCCACTGTTAGTACGCACACGGGCAGAGGCAACAAAAGGAGGTCAGCTGATACCGGTTACAGCACATTGGATGTAAGTAGAAAAAGTATGAAAGAGAGCTTGACCACGAAATGCACAGGCCATCTCAGCAGAACCAATCCCTTCCTCCCCGAACGTACACCTCTAATGCAGTGCTTCCACCCTTTTGTGTTCATGTGAGGCCGCATTGCAGAGACCCTGTCCCACCACAGCCCCTGTGGCTCCTGCCTGTCCTCATCAACAGCCCAAGCTTCCCCCATAACAGACCTCCGTGTACCTCCCAGGAAAACGAAACAGCCAAGTTGGAAACACCCCAATTTGGTCAATACCAGGCCCCTTTATCCGTCCTCTGTCCCAGCTGAAGCATGTGACAGCCTAGGACCAGCAACCTCGAGCTTCCCGCCCACAGCACAGCCTCCGTGTGTCCCCGCCTCGGCCAGCACAGACTCCGTGTCTTTAACCTCCGTCTTCCGAACTATCCAATGCCCTTGGCTGCTCAGCTAACAGTACCTTACTACTACACAGTGCCACGACCTATCTCCTGTTTACCTCTCAGCTACCCAACTGCTACACCTACATCCCTAGACTTTACCCACTTCATTCCCAATCATGACAGACAATCCAACATAGCCCTGTACTGGCCGGGACGCCGAAGGAGTACGGTTACTCCCTACTGGCCCAGGGAAATAAGGGGGCCGCTTCAAGCAAGCCCCTATATTCACATGAACAGTAGAGCACGCGCAGCTAGCGCTGCGCTCTACACAATGTCCCGGGTGGCTGGGGGGAGCGTCTTTGCGGGAGGGGCCCCGCCCCCCCGTCATAGCTGCGCTCCCCTCCCACAAGCTTTCCCTCAAAATTACATACGCAGCGTAACCGAGCCGGGCCCTCCTCTCTGTGGCGGGACCGCCGGACACTAATTAAATCAATGAGGGGCCCCCCCCCGTAGGCGGGACCCCACGGATTCAAACTGCAAACCGCACCCGCCACTGGTTATCGCAGCACGGGGCAGAGCAGACAGGGGTCCCCAGCGGGTCCGGTTTTCACTCATTGGATGTAATAGAAAAATGTATGTAGAGTTGAGCTGTGACCGAGAGCGCAGGCCCCCTCTCAGCAGCGCCACTCCCCTTCTCTCCCCTAACACTGTAGCCCCCCTCTCAGCAGTGCTTTCCCCCAGCGCGATATCGTGTGAGGGGGCCTCATAGCCATGTGTCCCTGCCTCCCCCCCACAGCCTCTGTGTCTCCCAGCCTCGGCCCCAGCACAGCCTCCGTGCTTCCCCGCCCCAGCACAGCCTCCGTGTGTCCCCGCCTCGGCCCCAGCACAGCCTCCGTGCGTCCCCGCCTCGGCCCCAGCACAGCCTCCGTGTGTCCCCGCCTCGGCCCCAGCACAGCCTCCGTGCGTCCCCGCCTCGGCCCCAGCACATCCTCCGTGCTTCCCCGCCCCAGCACAGCCTCCGTGTGTCCCCGCCTCGGCCCCAGCACAGCCTCCGTGCGTCCCTGCCTCCGGTCGTCCGCTACCTATCCATGCCCTTGGCTGCCCAGCTACCTACCTCCCTAGCTACACAGCTGCCTATCCACCTATCTCCCTGGTTACCTCTCAGGCTACCCAACTGGCTACCCACCTACATCCCTGGCTACCCACCTACCTCCCTCGCTACCTGACAGACTATCCACCTACCTCCCTGGCTACCCGGCTTCCTACCCACCTACCTACATGGGCTACCCTTATCTGCCCACTACCTGGCTACCTATCTGCATGGGGCCCACTACCTACCTACCTATGGAGGGCTATATACATAACTACCAGCGCACCAAGGGGGGAATTATTACCATTTGAGGCAGTATGGATTAGGAGTTTGTACATAGGGGGGCGGGCACAGGTAGGAAGATGATAAAAAAAAAAGTGAGAAGTCTCAGGTGTTTGTGTTGCGAAATCTGCAGGGATGGGTCGTGGCTGGAAGAAGTCATCACAGCGGTCTAGAGCGGACGCAGAAGAAAAGGGAATGTGAACGACTCATCAGACAAGTCATCAACTGTGAGTCACTAAATGTAAATGTGCTATGTGTGGAGCCGCCTATGTACACTTGTATCTACCACTATATGGTCACTGAGTGCCGGTAATATTGGTCTTATTGTAATGAATTATTTTCAGTGACAGTATGATGGTATTATTCAACATCTTTATGGTGGAGATATGTGGTGATGTGGCGGTATTATATGGTCTTTGTATATTGGTCTTGGTATACTGGTTTGATCTGTAACATGATAGTGGTGGTCTTTTCTGGCCTGCACAATATGGATAAACTGTACATTGTAAAATTCAGCAAGAACTAAATCCAAGAACAATGGCACAATTGCAGTTTTTTTATGGGGGTGGGGCGATAGGGTTGTTTGGGGTGGGGTGATGGGATTGTTGGGGGCGGGGTTTGTGGGGGGCCCAGACGCTTCAGCTGTATGGGGCCCTGAAATTTCTGTTGGCGGCCCTGGTTAAGGCATATGGGATCCTTGCCCCTTACCAGTTCCTATTTTGCTCCATACCAAAGACCCTTTTTTTTAAAATAAAATTATATTGGGGTCCCTGAGAGATGTATGGGCAATATTTTCCTGATGGCACCCCTGGTTCCAATTAGCAAACTTTTAAATGCCCCCCCCCCACCTCTACCATCAAGCATGAATATTTACCAGTCGCGTGTACAAAGTAAGGCAAGGGCACACATTCCTGCTGGGTTGTGAGATAAAAAAAACAATTAGGCTGCCAAGTGTGCCCTTGCCTTAGCACGTGAAGGAATAGCGTAACAAACACTCGATCACTGATATGTAACTTCAGAACTCTAAATGAAAGGTGTTTTGCGTTCTGGCCAAACCCCTTCTAAGGCCAACTTACACCTTGCTACGAGCCGGCTTCAAAGAATGGGGAGATGGTTGCACTTGCACAGTTTTCCGCATTCACGTCTGTGGGAGTTGTGAACATAGCTGAGTAAGGGTGCTTGGGTATATTTAGAACTCCTATGGATATGAATGGGGGAGAGCTGCGGAAGTACAGCCATCTCCCCGGTTTCTGAGGTGGGCTCATTTCAAGCTACAAGCTGACCTCAGAGGGGATTTTGCCAGGTGACAAAACCCCTGAAATTTAGAGGTCTGGTCTAAATAATGACCAAATCAGGACATAGTATATTGGGGCAGTAGGGGAGTTGCTAGTGTCTTGTATTCTTAGGAGCACAATCCCTATTGCATATATTTGCTCCTCCACAAAAGAAACCCAAAACACTTACGACAGTCATAGATACAGACCCCTCACCACTACCCTGTCACTAGATATAATGCATAATAAAAACATTGCCAATAATAGAACTATATAAAGGCGACATAATATCACCAGACCATGAACACATATTACCTCCACATAATGACTGAATATTACCATTTTTATGAGGAACCACATACAGATATGCTATGAGTAAGATCTATATAGATTGAAACATGTAAGCTCTTCACTGTCTCTGGTGTACTACATAATTTTTTCATACTGCGTTTGTGAAGTTTCTAAGAAAGAGGATTGTTCTTATATTTTTCCTACTTGTTGGATCATGTTTTTTAATATATAACCATGAACACATATTACCTCCACATAATGACTAAATATCCACCTCTGAAAATACAGTACATGAAGATACTACCACCATACAGTGACCACCAGTTGTATACAGGCGCTGTGCAGACCAGTGCAGTTACATCCAGTGACTCGTAGAAGAAATCTCTGTTCTGAGTCATATATTATACCTTTTTTCTGCATTTGGCTCAGACAACCATGGCAACTTCTTTCACCAATGGCTTCTCTTTACAGAATTTCCAGCCCATGCAACTTTAATGCCATTTCTTACGGCACCCTCACACACACATGCTTTAACAAAAACTCTCTGTCCATAGTTCCCCTACACAATAATGGTGCCCTCATACTCACAGGGGCCCCTTTTGTGCTTCACCGTAATACAACGGACTCCCAAGTTAGTCGCAGGCGCTATGTAATGCACTCCAGAGTGGTGTGCGGGAGATTTACAAATGTATGAACGGGGCTGCGCCTGATATTGGGCTGTAAAGATGCCGGCTATCTGGCGCAGCCCCATTCATAGATGTCGCCCACAATGTCCCAAGAACAACTATTCTTTGTCGAGTATGGTTTCAAGATACAATGTGATAGACATTGGCAATCTGTATGTTGTTTGTGACATTATTGTATGCACATTTTGCATAAAAACTCTGTATTAGTGCAGTGTATGCAGTGATTGGCAGTCTATAGCGCCTCTCTACACTACAGTGCGGTACTAAATGTCCTTTACTGCTTTTTACATGTAGTAGTGAAATGTATACAGTGCTTGGCAGTTTAGTGGCGCCTCTCTACAGTACAATGCAGTACTAAATGTCTGTAATGCGCTTACATGTATTAGTGCAGTGCAGTCAGTGATTGGGGTCTAGTAATGCCCCTCTACAGTACAGTGTCCTGTACTGCTCTTTAATATTATTATTCTTATTTATTTTAGAGTGCCATTGGTTCCAGTGCGCTGTACATTCAAGGAGATTTACATACATAACAAATGTCGAACAAGTACAATGTTGACGATAAATGACTAGCAACTGATACAGAGGGGAGAGAGGACCCTGGCCGCGAAGGCTTACAATCTACAAATCTGCTCTTTACATGTATTAGTGCAGTGCATGCAGTGGTTGGCGGTCCAGTAGCGCCTCTCTACAGTACAGTGCAGTACTACATGTCTTGTACTGCACTTTACATGTATTAGTGAGGTGCAGGCAGTGATTGGAGGTCTAGTAGATCCTCTCTACAATACAGTGCAGTACTAGATGTCCTGTACTGCTCATATGTATTAGTGAGGTGCATGCAGTGATTGGTGGTTTAGAAGCACCTCTCTCCAGTACTGTGTAGTACTACATGTCCTGTGCTCTTTACATGTATTAGTGAGGTGCAGGCAGTAATTGGAGGTCTAGTAGATGCTCTCTACAATACAGTGCAGTACTACATGTCCTGTACTGCTCTTACATGTATTAGTGAGGTGCATGCAGTGGTCTAGTAGTGCCTCTCTACAGTACAGTGCGGTACTAGATGTCCTGTACTGCTCTTATATGTATTAGTGAGGTGCATGCAGTGATTGGTGGTCTAGTAGCTCCTCTCTACAGTACAGTGCGGTACTAGATGTCCTGTACTGCTCTTACATGTATTAAGGCAGTGCATGCAGTGATTGGTGGTCTAGTAGCGCCTCTCTACATTGCAGTCCCATACTACATGTCCTGTAATGTTCTTACATGTATTAGTGAGGTGCATGCAGTGATTGGTGGTCTAGCAGTACATCTCTACAGTACAGTGCGGTATCACATGTCTGGTACCATCCTTTACATGTGCCAGGATGTGCGGCTCCTTTGAATACCAGGAGAGGGCCTTATTTTGTTTTTCTGGTACATTGTGTATAAACTAAATGACCCAAATTACAGCTTCCAGCAGTTCTTTATGTCTGTTATATGTAAGGACCTGCTTTAGTCTGTATCCTAGATGCTCAATGCAGTTGGCGCCCCTCCAAGACCCAGCTGATATGGCTGTCATAGTGATAATTACACCCCTGACAATGGATCTAAAATTTAAAAAGAAGCAATTTAGTAAATAGTTTGTCTGTTTTGTGTGTCTAGGTCTATGTAGACCTATTTATGTGTTAAATCCAACTACCTGTCCCTAACCTATGTCACCTATGTACAGCGAGAACATTGGAATCTGCAGATATGGTCAGGTAAAAATAAGGATGGTTCTGGAATAGGAGGATAAAATAAATCACAAGCCCACAGTTCTAGTCTTTAATGGCATGTCCTGTGCGATCCATCAACAATCAGGAAAATCGGAGAACTCCGGGCTGCTGAAATCTGCATCAATTCAGTGGAGATACGGGCACGGTTTGAGCAGCTACTTCAGTGCTGGCCGCCACCCTGCAATAAAGAGGTCACCAATCTATTGTTCTCCAGATAGATGAGCATTCCAGAGGTTTGTGTATTATCCATAAGTCATTATTAAATTTGGAATACTCCTTTAAGATAAGCCAATTTCCAATGGGAGCTGTTTTATTCCATTTTCTTATGCCAAAACCATACTTAAAAGTTAAAAACCATCAAACTTTCCAGCATTACCCATGAGATATTGTTTCCCATTGTTTTTTTTCTGTATCTCCATGTTAGACTGCGCATAATTTAATAATGTTACTTGTTTTTAGCATTAGTTAATTATTTCAGCATGGGTTAGAAATTGCAAAATGACAGCATACAGAGCAGTAATAAATAAATGGAGATCAACTTTAATTCATACTTTCATACTTTGACATAAGCCTCCATCTTCTCACATCATCTTGTATTTAAGTCCATCATCATGTGCTGATTATTTTTTTTAGCAAATCTTTGTAGCATCTAGAGTTCCAATAGAAAGAGTTCAATGATAACATTCTGCTTGTCTGCAGCTGCCACTAGGGGGAGCTTAGAAGCCTGCTTCATAATGTTACTGTGTACATTATGTACAGTATCTGTAAAGCAGACATGTATCTGTGCTACTGTGAGCTCAACTATTTGCGCAACAGTATTAGCTCTCATAGGGCTGATATCTCTGTTACATGGTTATCTAAAGCGGCCAATCAAGCACTCACGTGAGATAATCCCTACCCTCCTATCAGATACATAAATCTATGCACATCTATACACCACACATATTGTATTAACTTCCTTCGTAGGGAAAAATACATCTGTCTTTTAGCCAGGTTATAGCGCTAGGTTTCTAACTGCTGTATTTAAACTCAAAAGAAATTTATGTTAGAGAACTTTTTATTACAACGCATTTAATATTAAGAACGTTTTAAAGGGATTTCTGCATCAAGATCTCTACTGGCTGTCTTTCAATAGAAACGGACACTGCTTACTTCTAGAATATGAAATGTGTCCTGGTCATCTGATGGACACAGGTGCACAGCTTGTTAGGCTCTATTCACACTGTACCTGTAGTGTCCATTCAGCATATTTGTTGGGAAAACTTCTGGATCATATGGCACACCTATTCATAGGGCTCCACCATTCACCAATTTTGTTGCGTACTTTTTGAATCCATTGGGTCAGTAAATACCTTGGTATGCATTTATTCCAACTGTATGAAATACTGTAGCAGACTAAACTATTACCATCCATTATGGGAGCCTGTGGGTGATGTGTGTCACTGTACACATTGAAAGCCTGTGACATATGCCACTTTATAAGTAAATGTGAATAAATCATACTTGGCAACTTTTTAAGACGCGAATCCAGGAGATTTTGGCTAAGACCCTGAGAGTGCCCCCGATTCACCCAGAAATGCCCCTGTTCGGACAGAAATGCCCACTTTATGGATGAAGTCTGCATAAACCATGCCCCACCCTTTTATGACTTAATATTCTGGAGACTCACAGAAGAATCAGGAGGATCAGTAGATATGGAATAGATCCTAACAGTGAAGTTATCAGAGCTGTGTCTTGTAAGAAGCTGAGCACCTGAGTGTCCATCACACGTTCAGGCCAGGATGACTGAATGACTGCAAGATCTTAAAAACTGTATGGAAAAATACACAAATAAATAGTTTATTCTTATACCTTTTCGTCATACAGAAAATATAATTTACTTAATAAAACTGTGAATCAGTGGAATAGCCATCTCAGGAACTCGTTACGGTTGGAACAAGCGAGGGCTTCAGAAAAGACTACAAAATAAAACCAACACTTATGTGGATCTATAGAATTCTTGTTAGAACCTTGATTCAGTCTGATCACCAATTGGAATCAGGAGCTAAAAATTTCATTTCAGGGCAGACTGGGTCATGCCTTATGGGTTCCATTTTTCGGGATCAATAGGGGAAAACACAGTTCTAACTTTACCTACACCCTTCTCTTCATCCACATCTTCCCCCATCCTTGGTTGAACTAAGGGTATGTTCACACAGGGTGTTGGATTTTGGATCTGTTTATAGATCCCTGTTTTGGACCCAACGCATCTAACAATGTTCAGTGTGATTTACATTGCTTTCAATGTAAAATATGCATCGTTTGGTCGAGTGTCGGATGTGATTTAAGCAGCTATTCTGGATGCATTTTTTGTATCCAAAACGGATCCAGAAATGGATCCAACACGCCGTGTGAACATATCTTTAATGGACTTATGTCTTTTTTCAATCCCCTGACACAACACAGATATTTTTATAGACTTACCCATTATAGAGCCCATGAGCTTGCTAGGGTTATTTATGTTAAGTCATTTTATGGTCTTTTTTTTTTTTAACTGTGTATGGAGAATATATACATCTTATATTTCTATGTGGGTATTGGAAGCAAAACAGTTGCCTCTTCTATATGTACCACATTATGTTCCCATAGATATGCACTTCAGTATAAGTGTACTTTATATATATTTGTGTGGTCATCTGTTGACAACAGGCATCCTGTGATTTTGACCAGAGCACGAGAATTAGTCTCAGTGGGGCCATCATTACAGCAAATAACCTAAAAAAGAATAGAAGAAAAATTTTTATGTTTCCAGCTGAGTACACATGAATTATCCAGAGCGTCCTAAAGCACAAAATACATAAATTATATTTGGAATATAAGAAACTTGAAAGGTTTTTTTTTCTTTAAGCATAAGCGTGTGCCTTTGTCTATTAGATACAGCAGATAATTGTTAACCATATTGATGGGCGCTGTATAATACTACATTTCCCCACAGTAGTCTGCGGTTTCTGGTCGGCAGGCCAGTTTGTACAGGAGCTCCATTGCTCATAGCAAAGCCGGGTTGTAAAACCTCCAACTTTCTCTTAATTAAAAAGGGAATGGATGTAATTTCCAAAAAATGAAAAAAATAGAAAATAAGCTGCATTGCTGTGCCACCGTGGAGGAGATTATAATAGGAAACAGCAACTCTGGCACATGGAAGTCATTACTCCTGAGGAAGCGGTGAAACAATAACTGCAGCACTTGTGTAACTCCATGGGCCAATGCATACTCTGGATGCCTTTAATTTATAGAAAGAAAAACAAAGATACAAGGGTCTGTATATATTCTGCCTAAGAACATTGCTTTTAGAAAAGTGTACAGTGGTTTTTTATGTTGCTAGCTTCATGTGATGTGTACATGGCATTTTTATATCTATCCATTGATCAATCTGTCTATCTACTTACCTTCCATAATGGACATACTAGTGCAGCTGCAGATTAGCCCAGTGGGTATAGGGCTTGTATATGCTTATGAACTCTCCTAGTAAAATGGGAGTCCTCTCGGGATCCCAGAACGGTTGTCAAATCTTCTGGGTGCTGTACATTTACAGTCCACAGATGATGGGGACATAGAAGCTGTGCCTGCACCGTCCGCAATGGGCAACAACTGAAATATACAACCGGTCTTCCTGAACGACAGCTATGTAATTCAGATGATGCAGCAGTCAATAGGAGCCATAGGATCTATGTGGTTTACTGACTAGATTTGAGAAAGCATGGTTACCATATTTCAGTTATATGCTATAGAATAATCATTTGTGTTCTGCAGGCCAAACAAAAGTCTTAGAATCCTCCATAACCAAACTGGTCCAAAAATAAGTTCTCAAACCAATTACTCTCCCTCTCAGTCACAGCCGAGGAAATACTACAGAGCTTCTGGAGTCCTGCACATGATCATAGATATCCATTTTCTAAACCGATTCACAATGAAGAAAAGTATTTTCCATGGGAAAAGGTCAGTCCTTGATATATTATGGTCTCTTTAGGCCTAAAGGATGCATATTTTCTCATCATATAAAGTACCTGAGGATTTCAGAATATGTCCAAGGTGTGGTGAGTCACATCCAGGTTACGTCTTTCCCTTCGGCATGACTTCTGCTCCTTTCTGCTGGTAGTATCTGCAGTTGTTGTTCAGCTGAGACCCCAAGGAAATTCTATCTTCCCATATTTGAACAATTTACATATTTTAGTCAGAACAATGAACCTGTAGTTCAGGACTAACAGGCAACATTAAAATGTTGTATTTGCCAAAGGGACACATCATCTACAATCTTCCTGGAGATTGATCTTGAGAACAGTGACCAATGTTGGACTTGATGTCAGCAGCCATAGAAGCAGTTCCATGGGTGCTGCTCACCTGAAACCTCTGCAGTGAATATATATATCTCACAATTGCATGGTACTCCCAAGCGATTGGACAATCCTTGCAATCTCTCTTGACAGGTCCTTCGCAGTATGGACTGGTGGATACATCTGTCATACAAAAATCGTTTCGCTTCATTTCAGTGGAGCTATTTGATGACGGATGCCTTCCAACAATGTTGGGGAGCCTACTTAGAGTCTTTAATTGACTAAGAAGTTTGGGGGTCTCCTCTAGATTTATGTCGTCAAACATGAGGGAATTTAGAGTGGTCAGGATTAGCCTACAACACTTCTTCTTTTGTTAAAAGGAAGAGAGTGGAATCTGCACAGACAACATGACCACCGCAGCCGGTTTAAACAAACAAAGCAGAACAAAATGATCTTCCCTGATGGAAGAAGTTGAACTGGTCCTGTCTTTGGCGGAAAAACATCTATCCAATTTGACCGCTGTCTACACTCCAGAGAACATCCTTGCTGACAATCTAGGTAGAGGCTTAGTTTAATGCAAATGGTTCCTAAATCAGGAGGTCTTCTGTCAGATAATCAAGCAGAAATGCTTAAGCACCGGTCTTCTGTTCCCTCCACAAGGAAGAAGCTCCACTAGCTGTAAACACCATGATGAGTCTATAGCTGTCTCACTTGGCCTCTATACACTCTCCTGTGTCCATGATCCAGAGCGTCCTGTCCGAGATTTTGGAAGATCAAGTCTTTCTAATTGCCGTGATACTTTATGTCCCAATACAGCTTGTTTCTCTTAGTTAATGAGATTGAGTCAATACCGAATACTCCCACTCAAGCACAATTTGGTGACTCAGAGCAGCCAGATGTGTTACAACCTCAAGAACCTGAACCTCATTGCCTATTGGTTGCTGGGATCGTATCAACATTTTTGGATCTTGAGATGTCCTAAGTATATAACAGTGTTAGAAGACAGCCGAACATTGTTGCTTCTGAACAGGATGAAACTGAGATATCAAACTTTAACTCAATCCAGTGTCGTAGTATGTCCTGAGTTATGTCAATCCTTACATCATGATTTAGAACAGCCTGAGGTGGATGGAAAAATTTTTATGTCTTTTTTATTGAAAATAATTAGAATATGTCCAGAGGCTCCACGGCCAATGTTATCTACTCCCGAGTAGATAAACCTTTATGAAAAATGTATTAAAACTTTTTCTCCATTGTATTTATAGAGGAAGATGACATTCCTGTTGATAGGCAGACGGATGAGGCAAACTCCGCCTTAAATGTTTCTAGCCTAACCTAGGAAGAAGTGCAGCTCCACTTTAAGAAGATTAAATAGACAAATCACCAGAGCCTGATTATATACACCCCCGTGTATATAAGTAAAGTGATGGACAGACCCTTATTTTTAATATTTATGGATTGTGTAGTAACGGGGTATGCCCTAAAGAATTGGCAAATAGCAAATGTGGTGCCACTATTCAAACAGCTATATTTACTATTTTGCCATAGGCAAACTTAAACTCTATCAGTTCTCAGTCTATAAAGCACTAAAACTTAACTTTTATTATGTACAACACTTAACCTCTATAATACACTTTTTGAAAACTGATTTCTAACCTCTCACTTTGTCTCATAAATGTATCCCTTTCTAATTGTGAAAGAATAACTCCTGCTGCAGAGGGTTTCACAAGGAAACCTTATATGCTTTATGCCCATCAGATTAGGGATGACTGCCCAAGTAAGATGTTTTTTGGATTCCTTTTTGCAGTTAGCAAATCACTGTGTAGATTTGCAGTTAGCAAATCACTGTGTATATAGGGTTTCCCTGCTGATATATTAGGATGTGTTCCACCAGATTTGATAATAGAAAAGGAGTTATTCCTTCACAATTAGAAAGGGATAAATGTATGAGACAAATTGAGAGGTTTTCAAAAAGTGTATTATAGAGGTTAAGTGTTGTACATAATAAAAGTTAAGTGTTAGTGCTTTATAGACTGAGAACTGATAGAGTTTAAGTTTGCCTATGGCAAAATAGTAAATACAGTTAATAAAAGTCACTCTTTGTTCTCTTACTAGATTCCCATATTTTTGAGACTACTTGACGATATTCAAACAGGGGTCAAAAAGTGAACCCGAAAACTAGAGGTATGTAAGTTTAACCTCTGTTGTAGGTAAATTTTTTGAAGTTTTTCTAAGAGATAATATCCTGGAGTATCTCACTGAATATTAATGTATAACTCTGTGCCAGTGTGGATTTAAAGAATCGGTCCTGTCGAACTAATTTTATCGGCTTCGACGAGGAGGTTAGTTCTAGACTGGATCGGGGTGAGACATTGGATGTCATATCGGGATTTTTCTTAAGTATTTAATACTTTGCCACATAAAAGGTTGGTAGGTAAAATGAGAATTCTTGGCCTGGCGGAAAATGTTTGCAAGTGGGTAAGTAACTGACTCAGTTACTTACAAAGGGTGGTGATTAATGGTACATATTCAGATTGGATCCCTGTTACTAGCGAGGTACCACAGGGCTCAGTATTGGGCCCTATTCTGTTTAGTATATTTATTAATGACCTTACAGAAGCATTGCATGGTAGAATATCAATCTTTGCTGATGATACTAAGCTGTGTAGAGTAATTAACACAATAGAAGATGATTACATTACAAAGGGATCTGGATAAGTTGGAGGCCTGGGCAGAGATGTGGCAGATGAGGTGTTACATGGATAAATACAGGGTTATGCACATGGGAAGGAATAATCCATTCCATGATTACTTGTTAAACGGTAAAATGCTGGGTAAAAGTAACATGGAGAAGAACTTGGGAATCCTAGTGGACAGTAAACTTAACTGTGGCAGCCAGTGTCAGGCAGCAGCTGCCAAGGCAAACAGGATTATGGGGTGTATTAATAGGAGCATAGGTGCACAGGAAGAAAACATCATTCTCTCATTATACAATTCACTGGTCAAACCACACATGGAATATTATGGACAGTTTTGGGCGCCAGTGCACAGGAAAGACATTGTAGAGCTTGAACAGGTTCAGAGGTGGGCAACAAAAATAATATAAGGAATCGATGGATTGCAATGCCCACAAAGATTAGCAAAATTAGGGTTATTTAGTTTAGAGAAAAGACGGAGCACTCCCATTATCTATTTATACCCAGGACTGGACAAAGAACAAGGAAGCATCCTCTGTGTCTAATAGAAGGAAGGTTTCTACACAGACATAGAGAGGGATTCTTTACTGTAAGAGCAGTGAGACTGTGAAGCTTTCTACCAGGAGAACTTGTTCTGGTGAATTTACTAAAAAGTTCATCCAGGAATTTATTCCAATTGCCAGATTGGAGTCGGGAAGGAATTATTTTCACGTAAAATAAAGACATATTGCAACTTGAAAATGTGATTAATTTCTTTTTCAGTGACAATTATGATTTATGCTAATGAGGAGGGCCCTGAAAGATATGTGGCTTGTAAAGGGGAGTAGCATGAAAAACATTCTGTGGAGTATGAATTTACCTGAAGGCAAGTTACAAAAGTTGACAAGTTACATAGTTACATAGTTTTATAGTTAGTACGTTTGAAAAAAAGACACTTGTCCATCAAGTTCAACCGAGGGTGGGTAAAATGTGATTGAAGGGAGGGAGACCAGGATGTTAAGCCCAGCCTCCCAACTGGTGAATGCCCTGAAACCCACAAGGCAAGAACCAATCTGCTCTGGTGAAGACCCCATCTATGACCAAAGAACCCTCACCAGCTGGAATCCAGAATTTTACATAAGTACATACGCATTAATATTCTTTATGCAAGTAGTTATCTAAGCCTTTCTTGAAACTCTCTACTGTTCCTGCCGTGACCAGCTCCTCAGGCGACTATTCCACAGATTCACAGTTCTTACAGTGAAGAACGCCGGTCTCCTCTCCTTTAGAGATTGAATCCTTTTTTTCTCTAGCTTAAGGGAATGTCCCATTGTTTTTTGAGGGGGCTTCACTTGAAATAATTTTTTCCCATACTTTTTGTAGGGACCATTTATATAAATATATACATTAATCATGTCCCACCGAAGCCGTCTTTTCTCAAGACTAAATAAGTTTAATTCTTCTAACCTCTCCTCATTACTAATATGCCCCATTCCCCTTATAAGTTTGGTTGCTCATCTTTGCACTCCCTCTAGCTCCATTACATCTCTTCTATAAACTGGAGCCGAGAACTGAACAGCATATTCCAAGTGAGGTCGCACCAATGCTTTATACAGCGGTAGAATTACATCCTTATCCCGCAAGTCCATGCCTCTTTATATACACGCCAATATCGTACGTGCCTTAGAGGCAGCTGATTGACACTGCATGCAGTTCTGTAGTCTATGATCTACAAGAACGCCCAGATCTTTCACAACAAGCTATTCTCCAAGTTTTTCTCCCCTTAGGACATATGATGCCTGTAGATTATTTCTACCCGAATGCAGAATCTTACATTTATCCACATTGAACCTCATTTGCCAAGTGGATGCCCAAGCACTCAGTGTGTCCAGGTCTGCTTGCAATTTATGAGCATCTTCCATTGTTTGCACTACTCTGCATAGCTTGGTGTCATCTGCAAAAGTAGAAACCGGGCTTTTGATCCCTTCAACTATATCGTTAATAAATACATTAAATACGGGTGACTTCCGGTTCCGGCGCTGGCGCACAGAGGCGGGTGGTAAGAGCTCTCCGCCACCCTCCTGCACTTATCTGCTATTTCGCTGCTTCGGCAACCCTGACTGGCTCCCGCTGACCGCGCAGACAGCTCCTGACGCTCTGTACAGCAAGTAGATTGAGAGATATCTCCTTCAGAGCTGCCAGAAGGATGCCTTACCACTGCCTGTCCGCACGCCATGAGGAGACTCCAAGAAGGTCACCCACCGCACTGCATACGCCAAGCAGTGCGATAGCCCTGAGGTGGGTGCAAGCACTCAGCTTACATCAGAAGCACCCTCTCCTTCTCCTCTGGGAGAAAATGCAGCCGCGGCCATAGACTACAAAAGATTGGCTCTGGAAGTGGCCAGGCATATAGCCCCAGAACTGCAAGCCACTATTGAGCATGCACTACAAGCATCCTTAACCAAACTGCAGCATGACGTGCAAGCCCATGGCACAAGAATAGAGGAGTTAGAACAAAGGGTCCTGCAGCTTGAATCTGACAATGATGTCCTGCAGCTCAAGTTATCATCTAGCAATAAAAAACAACTGATCCTGTATGATCGTATAGAGGACCTTGAAACTCACTCTCGCAGGAGCAACTTGCATGTGGTGGGCCTGCCAGAATGGATAAAGCAGTGAGACCTACAAGACCTCTGTCAGATTGCTCTTCCGGCGTCGCTGGGCATTAAACGCAGCTACAAGGTGGAGCGGGCGTATCGCATAGGTCCGGAATCCCCCTCTGGCAACTCTAAAGGGGACCACTCCAAAAGCAGACCCCACACCGTTATCATTAAATATCTTGACTACAATGACAAGATGGACATTCTAAGGGCGTACCGCAAACAAAGATCCCCTCCAACCCTTGAGGGCCACAGAATTATGATCTTCGAGGACATCTCCAGACGACATCGTGCTTTCAGCAAGATATGTACGCTGCTGTTCCACAGGAAAGTGCGCTTCCAGATCATATATCCTGGGACTCTAAAGGTCGTCCTTCCAGATACAGCCCCGAGGTATTACACAAACGCCAAGGACGCGGAAGAAGATCTCCAACCTGTTATTGGATCAAGAGCACCCTCTCCTCGGATGAGTTCTTCTGCCGAAAGCGGACTCTCCACCTCCTCTTCACAGAGATTCTCTCCCACAAGGCAGAAAAGATCTCAGGACCAACGCCGACTGCCTGCGAGCCCCCAGCGATCGCCAACCTGAGGCATCCATCTGGAACTTTCCTGGCCTTCCGGTTACATTGGAGTCGTGAGTAACCCGCGCCCGCAAGGGCCTGAGAGCTTTGACAAGCTTTGCGGTCAAGGTTCATTTAGAACACTGGTTTATTGTTATAATGCAGGTTCATTATATGATAATATGGACAGCACTGCTACTGTTTTTTTTTCCGAAGCCGGAAACCTATTATTGCGTTCTCCTTGTCTTTGTCTGCCATTTTATCTGTCTAGGTAGTGAAATGCTATTTGGGATGCATCAAGCTTCTCTTTTTTCTGACAGGATGGTTGGTATAGCTATTGCTTGTTTTCCCAACCCTTCTACGGTACTTTCTCAGTGTGCCAGAAAAAGAGCCTGAGGGAATTTGTGCTTAACTCTCTGCTTAGTCTATGTTATTTAATATGTTATATGCACTGTTGTAGTTACTCTCTGTTTTCTGGGTGTGTCCCACAGAGTTGAGGTGGGTGAGGTCTCTTCACCTGAATGTATCTCCTCGCCAAGACAGCCTGTTCTTGGAAATTCTATTCATGCAAATTAACCCCTTTAATGTAGCTCTTTCCTCCTTACGCCCCCCATGGGAATCATTACATGGAGTGTAAAGGGGCCCCGCTCCCAAAACAAGTGGATTAAAGTTATCCGTCACCTAAAAAAGCTCCGCCCCGATGTGGTCTTCTTACAGGAGACGCATCTAAACCATGAGGATTTTTTCAGAATGAAAAGGCTGTGTGTGGGACATGTTTTTGGCTCTTCGGCAGAGGGGGGAAGGGGGGGAGGCAGGAATTCTTACGCTGGTACATAAAGCTTTTCCCTTTTCAGTGGTTTTCCATGAATTTGACCAAGAAGGCAGATGGTTGCACCTGACGATCAGCCATGGTGGTTGCGACATTAGTCTCTACAACGTCTATGGCCCAAAATCCCGAAGTGCCCCATTTTTCTCTACCCTGGCAACCAAGATTCAGGGGGACTCTATTACCTCTATCATCATAGGTGGCGACATGAATGTCACTCTTGACGACGTCCTAGATAGGAAGGGAAGTCCTCACCCATTAACCTCAAACACCCACATTAACAGACCCAATGCTGATGTCCTTCAGAGGTTTTTGAACTCCACAGAGACCTTTGATAGCTGGAGGGACCTCCACCCTGATTGCAGGGAGTACTCCTTTTACTCCCACCTGCAGCAATCTTGGTCACGCCTGGATAGTAGCCTCCGAGATCCTTGACATGCTTGTCTCAGATCACTCCTCAGTAGTAACCGAAATTGCGGATACATTTCCCAAGGACACGGATTTTATCTGGCGTTTCCCTCCTTATATGGCCAAAACCGAAGAGTTCTCTGACCTGATACGGGGGTGGTGGCTAGAATTCCCAGAACACTCGGCCGACGTCTCCCTTTATTGGGCCACGGCCTAATCAGTTCTCAAAGTCCACATAATCGCCCACACATCTTCCTATAGACGTCGAATGAATGAGGAATATAGAAAAGCGATGGAAGGGGTTAAGATAACTTACAAGAAATTTCTTACCCTCCCCTCGGCAGACTCGAGGAGGGACTGGGAGAGTGCTAAGAGAGTGTTTGATTTATGGCTGGGATGCAGGGAGGAAGTCCAGCGCTCCTACATGAAATCCACTATGTTCTGCCATGGGAACAAGGCTGGAAAGATATTGTCCAGACTTCTTAGGGGCAGCTACCATCCCTCTGTAACATTGCATCCCTTCGTACGCCAGCTGGGCACACTACATCAGATCCTTACCAAATAAACGACCCTCAAATCTTTTTATGAGAAACTTTACTCTGCTGACTCTGAATCCGTACATGGGAACTCAGACAACGGCGCTAAATTTTTGGCCTCCACATCTATCCCTAAACTATCCGCTGACCACCTAGAGAACCTTAACGCCGAAATCACTACACAAGAAGTACAACTAGATATCCGCCAACTGACCCTGGGGAAAGCTCCGGGCCCTGATGGGTTCTCCGGAGAGCTGTACAAACTTTTGATAGATCCCTTAACTCCCCTACTGACTGACTATTACAACCAAATACTTAAGGGCGGTGATATTCGGCCAAAATCCAAAAATGCATTTATAAAAGTTATCCCCAAGAAGGGGAAAGATCCTCTTCTCCCATCCTCATACAGCCCGATATCCTTAATCGATATGGATCAAAAGATCCTCTCGAAAATCATGGCTGATAGGTTGGCCGTATTGATGCCTTCCCTCATAGGTCCCTATCAAAAAGGGTTCATTAAGGGTCAAGCTGCAGTAGGTAACCTGAGAAAGGAACTGGCGGTTCTGGAGGGGGCGCAGGACACCCCCACTCCCGCCAGACACCCTGTCATGATAGCGATTGACACGAAAAAAGCATTTGACAATGTCCGGTGGGAGTGGCTGTGGATGGTCCTCGACAGTATGGGATTGAGAAGCAACTTCAAAAACTTCCTTACCGCAGTGTACAGAAACCCCACTGCCCAGGTCCACACCCCGGGTTTTCTGTCACAAAGATTTACCCTTCACAAAGGGACACACCAGGGATGTCCTCTTTCCCCCCTACTATTTGACATTGCATTGGAACCCTTGGCCCGATACCTGGAACACGCAGGTTTATTCACAGGGATCGCAGTGGGCCGCACCAAAGTCAAGCTGGCTCTGTTCACAGACGACCTGCTCCTCTGTCAGATCCACTCAAACATATGCCTAAGATCTTCTCTTTTCTTGAGAACTTCGGTAGATACTCTTAGGTTACTTCTCCCGAAAACCACCTGGCAGCAACTGGGGTTGGGTATTGTCCCTGTGACCTCCCACATCACCTATCTTGGGATTAAGATCGGCCGGGCTCCCAACACACTTTACAACCTCAATTTTCCACCTTTGATTAAGAAAATAGCAGAGAACTTACGCAAATGGCATGGCTTCCCCTTTCATTGGCAGGCAGGTGCCATGCCATCAAAATGGTCTGTTTTCCCAAATTGCTGTATCCCCTCCAGACCCTCCCCCTTCTATTACATCACTCTGAAATTAAGATGCTTTATTCATCCTTCTCTCGTTTCATTTGGAAAGGAGGGAAACCCTGTATAGCGCTGCGTAAAATGATGCTCCCGGTGGCTGAGGGTGGTCTGAATCTCCCGAATGTCCAGTTATACAATCTTGCGTGCTTAACCAGACATGTTTTGGACTGGTGGGGGGAGACAAGCCGCTACTCTAATTATGACTTGGAACGAAGTTTGGCTTATCCGTGGCATCCTCAAGCTCTCCTACACACCAAACTCTCATGAGTCCCCCCATGGGTCAAAAACTCACTCCTCAAAGATACTATTGCAACCTGGAAGCATATACGCAAAATACTTTGCCTTTCCAAATGTCTAAAAAAATGCCATTATGGAGCTTACCTGAATTCCCTCAGGGAAGGACCAATCCAATGTTTAGGCTGTGGAGAGAGAGGGGAATTGGGCATGTGGGTCACCCTATGCACATGGAAGAGCGGAGATGGTTGACCCCATCAGAAATAAGGGAAAGGTATAGGCTCCCCCCGATACATGGGTTCCCAGCGATGCAAACACTCTCTTTCTGTAAATCTAGGCTACGCAACCTGTCCAAAGTCTGCGCCCCAAACGGATTTGACTCTCTTATGGAATGCCACAGAGCATCCTTTTCCCTTTCACGTATTTATGGCATCTTAAGGGTTTGGGAATCGGAGCTGAGAGGTGAGGCACCCTTCAAAAAATGGGAACGCATACTGGAGGACCCGGAAGCACCAGATAAAATACTTATAGGTCTCCAAAAAGTGCGCAAGGAGGTGATATGTGAATCTTGGAGAGAAACCCACTTCAAAATAATCCATAACGCGTGTTATGGCTTCAACCTCCCTCGGTCCCAAAAATATCCGAACAGGAGCCAGGTATGTCCTAAATGCAACACCCCTTCCACTAACATGTGGCATGGTATATGGACGTGCCCCCTAACCCAGTCCTTTTGGGATCAGTTTGTCTCATTTGTACAGAAACATTGGCATGTTAAATTGGATAAGAGCCACAACCTTCTCATTTTCCACCACACAAGACCCCCTGAGGTAGTGGCAACTGGAGACTCATCATCTCCTGCCCCGAACCCTACATTGAGTATAATACATATAGCAATCTTGGTTGGCAAGCGTTGCCTTTTATTATTTTGGCTAAAGCCTCAGACTCCTCCCATGTCTTTGACAGTGGATAACCTGAAGCAATACCTGGTAGCCGACAAGTTGGAGGCGGAGCGCCACAAGGAGCAGTGTACAGGGACATTTTTTAAAAAATGGAAACCTCTCATCCTTTCACACTTCTCAAAAGAGGAAATATCCCAGCTTATGGCATCTTTCCGTTACACGGGGTGGTATGCGAGAGAGGCTCTGTCGGGCTCCTTGGGTGTTTTCCAAGTATAAATATTTGACCCTTTCATGTCTGGGTCCCTCGTCCCTTGTTGGCTGTCCTCCCCCCACCCCTGCTTCTTCTGCCTCCACCACTATTCAGCATGTGATGGGCCCTGATCGTCCTCCTGTTGATGTTAGCCTAATGTTAGCCTTTTAGCCCGAGGCCAGGTGACGGGTTGTCAATAGACCCTCGGAGTTAGACCACTTTAACCATTATAATTTTGGTGTTGAGACCTCCCAGACTTAGTTCAAGTTCTGCTATTTGAATTTAACAATTGTGTATAACTATGTTGGACATGTTTTCACTTTTTCTTTGTTGCTCTATGTTGTCTAATGCTCATGATGCTCATTATGGTATCCCTTCTCTTCAATTATCCCACACTGTACTGGTTTGGGATAATAACCGAAGTTGCTCGATGTACATTGGATTCCGTCCTTTGTTCATAGACATGCAGATATGTTGATTATGTTTTTTTATGTCTTTTTTTTAAATTTCTTTTTGCAATATTATGTCAAAAACTTCAATAAAATATAAAAAAAAAATACATTAAATAAAAGAGGATCCAATACTGAGCCCTGGGGCACACCACTCATAACCGCGGAACACTCAGAGTAGGAGTCATTTACCACCACTCTCTGAGTATGATCCGATAGCCAGTTTTTAATCCAATTACACACTGTTATTTCTAACCCAATGGATTCTAATTTAGCCAACAAACGCTTATGAGGAACAGTGTCAAACGCCTTTGCACAGTCTAAAAACACAATATACCCAGCTGCCCCACTGTCCAGACTTCTACTCACCTCTTTATAAAAATGGATGAGGTTGTTCTGACAACTTCTGTCCTTAGTAAATCCATGCTGGCAATCACTTATAATATTGTATTCTTCCACATATTCCTGTATATAGTCCCTTATGAACCCCTCAAACATTTTCCCCACAACAGATGTTAAACTTACTGGTCTATTATTACCTGGGCAAGAGGACCTGGTGCAGGGGACAGAGAGGACCTTATGCAGGGGGAGAGAGGACCTTATGCAGGGGGAGAGAGGACCTGGCGCAGGCGGAAAGAGGACCTGGCGCAGGGGAGAGAGGCCCTGATGCAGGGGGAGAGAGGACCTGGAGCATGGGGAGAGAGGACCTGGAGCAGGGGGAGAGGACCTGGGGCAGGCGGAAAGAGGACCTGGCGCAGGGGGAGAGAGGATCTGGTGCAGGGGGAGAGAGGACCTGAATGCAGGGGAAAGGAGGACCTGGGCAATGGGGAGAGAGGACCTGAGGCAGGGGGGAGAGAGGACCTGGGGCAGGGGACAGAGAGGACCTGGTACAGAGGGAGAGAGGACTGGGCTGGTGACAGAGAGGACCTGGTGCAGGGGGAGAGGACATGATGCAGAGGGAGAGAGGACCTGGTGCACCAGGTCCTCTCATCACCCCTGTATACCAGGTCCTCTCATGTTCCCTGGCACGAGTCCTTCTCCCCTGCACCAGGTCCTCTCTCCCTGTACCAGGTCCTCTCACCCACTGTACCAGGTCCTCTCTCCCTGCACCAGGTCCTCTCTCCCCCTGCACCAGGTCCTCTCTCCCCCCTGAACCAGGTCCTCTCTCCCCCTGTACCAGGTCCTCTCTCCCCCTGCACCAGGTCCTCTCTGTCCCCAGGACCGGGTCCTCTCTCCCCTGCACCAGGTCCTCTCTCCTCCTGCACCAGGTCCTCTCTCCCCTGCACCAGGTCCTCTCTCTCCCCTGCACCAGGTCCTCTCTCCCCTGCACCAGGTCCTCTCTCCCCCTACACCAGTTACTCTCTCCCTGCACCAGGTCCTCTCTCCCCCTGTACCAGGTCCTCTCTGTCCCCAGCACCAGGTCCTCTCCCCCCCTGTATCAGGTCCTCTCTCCCCCTGCACCAGGTCCTCTCTGTCCCCAGCACCAGGTCCTCTCTCCCCCTGTATCAGGTCTTCTCTCCCCCTGCACCAGGTCCTCTCTCCCCCTGTACCAGGTCCTCTCTGTCCACTGCACCAGGTCCTCTCTCCCCCCTGTACCACTCCCTCTCTCCCCCTGCACCAGGTCCTCTCTCCCCCTGCACCAGTACCTCTCTCCCCCCTCCACCAGGACCTCTCTCCCCCTGCACCAGTCCCTCTTTCACTTAGTACAAACTCACCAGTTTAGGAGAGCTGCCTATCTTCTTTCTTCCTCACTCAGGAAGGAGAGGGAGCCGAAGCTCCGCCCACTCTCCACAGCATGCACTGCTCTAGCAGCTTCCTGTCCTGTGACAAGAAGCTGTCAGATCAGCGCAGGGAGGTGAGAAGAGTGTACAACCTCCCCTGCGCACTAAACACTGCTGCCCTGCTCCCTCCCTGACCCCCCACCCTCCCATTGGTACAGGGGGGGGGGCGAAGGTAAACACCTGCCCCCTCCTGCTCGGTGAAGATGGCGGCTGTGACTAATAGCCACCACCGTCTATGTATGGAGCCGGCGCCATACCTGCGCCTAGTGGCAGGCAGAGGGAGGCGTCCTAGGCGATGTCCTCTCTCTGCCTACCCATCGTCCCGGCACCGAGTCTATGCATATATCCATCAATCTATCATTGTTATCACACTGATAACCCAAAATCTATTTTTTAATCCTTTTGGTATAATACCATATCTAATGTAAACAAACCTAAATTATCCCTTATATTCTTACTTAAAGGCGTTTTCTCACTACAGAGATTAGCTTTTAACATGAAGGGACAGTTAAATGAATACTTTTTCTAAATATATTGGTCAATAGATTTTACTTTAGTCATGAGATAAGAGATATTTTATGTGTTCTGAGTGTACACAGGTTTCTATGGTTTCCTGACTAGAACTGTTATCTGATTAGAGCAGAGAGCCTAGAGCAGTGAGTGACATCACCTGAGCTCTGGAGCAAACTAATTATCTCTAACAAGATTACAGATAATCCATTGTTTTCAGTTCTTACAGAACACCTACCTTGTGCTTACTAAAGAGATAACATCTCCTGCACTTGTTAGTGTAATGGCTCAGCCACTTACAGAGATGCTAGATATACTAATCACTGCTATAGAACCACAGCCTGAGGAGACAGAATTAGTGTAAAACTATCCTTTCTGGTATTTAGGTGGGTGGCACTTCCCGCTGCGTCCATAGTGAGGAGCTGCTTTTAGATTCTGAAGAGCCATGGCACAATGCCACAAGGATGGCACAACCACATATGCACCATCTCACTGTACAAGATGAGGAGAATAACTTCTGTTGAAGAATTGTGGGTATAAAGGGCGACATATATGAACGGGGCTGCGCCAGATATCTGCGTCTTTTCAGCCAAATATCAGGCGCAGCCCCATAGCGAAGCTACATATTTATAGCTTCGCTACCGCATTTCTAGGCACATTACAGCTGGAACAGGTAGATTACTTTCAAAGTGGTATACCTGAGCCAGAAATTTCGTGTTAGCGCTCGAAGGCGCCTTATTTATGACCCGCTGTAGAACGGGTTCATAAATCAGGCGTATTCTATGCCTTTATCACACGCCAAATTTCATGCATGTCACCCAAAATGTGTATGTTCACCCTCAGTTAAAAGAGCATATCCCTGAGGAACAAAGTCTAAAAAAAATATATATTATGGGAAAATTTAGGAGGTTGCGACATGAGCTGCATTCACTTCTAAAAATGAGTTTAATATGACAACCTTCTTTTATTTTAGCAACAACGGACAATGAGCAGTGATTAGGATGGAGGGAGGTGTCCATTCTATCAAAAAACCTGCCAGCAAGTCGGGATGAAATAAAATTAAAAAAAAACAAAGCAGCTCACTTTTGAGACCTGCTCCGTTCCAGCACCCACTGATGATGTCACATTCTTGGTTCATGTGATCCTGCAGCCAATCACAAGCCTCAATAGTCTCTGCCTGTGTAAATGGCACATGACTGTTAAGCTTTCTAATTGACCACATGACCGGTGATTGTGACATTATAGGCAGGGAGCACCGGGAGAGGTAGCGCCAGCTCGGAAACGAAGCAGGTTTCAATGGGGACTGGCTTTGTGTTTCTATCTTAGCTTCTCCCTGACCTGCTTATTTTTTCTTTTTTTAATAGAATGGAAACCCCTTTAAGTTAATTTCAAACCTCTTGATCAAACTAAGGAGTTTAGCTTTTCTTTGGCTTCGTTACCTAATCGGTTTGTAAGACAATTTTATGGGAAAATAATCTGTTTGATTTGTCATAATAAGACATGTATTGCGTAAGAATAGTAAGTGAGCGCCAACGTGAACTGGAGGAATCATAACGTGTAAAGAAAGAGATTGTCAGTACATGGTGGGATTTGTAGTTACATGACAAATGGGGAACGCCGGCTGCTAACCTCTGCTCTGCAGTAACAGTATAGCTTTAACAACATGTGTATTTGCTCATCCAGCTTGTTCTCCATCTGAAGCCAATTTATACTGTTATTTCTTACACAATTCACACCCACTATAAATAATCTTTTCTGATTTACTTCTTCTACTACCCACACACAGTCTCAGCTATCCATACTGTTTGTGTAAATCAGTAGAATTGCTACCCTTTTCATGGGCTTATCTAGATACAGACCCAATGAGGGCACTTGACGGCTCAACCGATCATTGACCTGTTCTGCAGCTCAAGTACCTCTTAGCATTTTATGCACATAGTTCACATATTTCACACAGTACGGCTATGGGTTACGCAATGTTCAACACACAACATTGATTCTGAACTACAGTGAAATATTTCAGTGATCTGTATGTTTATTACATTTGTCCTGTACGATCATCCCATTATTTACATAGTGTGATGGGTGGATGATCATGGAGTCCACCAAGATGAAGAAACCTTTGTAATCAACTCTCTGGTATATGTTTTGATGGTCACATACTTGAAATTTTGCACTTTCCTAATCCTTCTGCCAATTTTTTTCCAGAGATCAGGAGGTAACAGCAAGTGGGTTTCTACCAATTGGACATGGTGCACAGATGGCAAATCTTGGAAATACGCAAACACTGTATGAGACAACTCCTGCAAGCTTTTGCCAACTTTTGTTGTTACATGAAAATCTGCAAGGTCTGATATTGTAACATGTGGCATTCATAAACTGTTACTAACCATCGATACAGTCCTGTGTGTCTCAAATTTTCTTTATTGAATCCACAATAAAAAAAAATCATGACAAGTTCTAACACGTTGTTACGGACAGCAGTTGTGGATCCGCTGGACCATCGCAAGCGATGGTGTAAGCCACGCCAGGGAGCGGAGTCTAATTATTACCCGGTATTCACCAGAGCCCGCCGCAAAGCGGGATGGACTTGCTGCGGCGGGAAACTACCAGGTCGCTTCCACTGACGTGACTTGCTTGCTGTGGCAGCCAAGGGTGAGCGTGGTACCAAATCGTGAGGCATAGACGTAGTCAGGGACAGGCGGTAGGTCAGGGCAGGCGGCAAAGGTTCGAGGTCAGGAGACGTAGCGAGAGGTCAGAACACCGAAGAAGACTTAGGACGCACTAGGAACACTTTCTCTAAAGGCTAGGGGCACAATAGATCCGGCCAGGAAGTGCCGGTCCGGAATCCTTATAGAGGACCAGCGGCCAGCACTAACCAATTACTGAAGCGCTGGCCCTTTAAATTTCAAAGAAGTGCTGCACGCGTGCCCTAGGGCACGCACAGCAGCCGGCAGAGAGCCGCGAGGATACAGGAGCGTGGCAGGGTAAGTGGGAACGCTCGGGGGGACGAGTACGCCCACGGCCCGACCTGCGGACCGCGGCGCCACTCGTCCTCGGGGCAGGGGGGCACGGGACAGACACGGGTGCGCACGCAGCCCGACCCCCGGCTGCGGGACCACCCGTGACACACGTACTATATTATAGAGGTATAATACTTAGAAGTAGCGTTGTGTTTCGGATTTGGGTAGGGCTGGTTAAGCCTAGTTTGAATTTTGTTGGTGATGGCAGGAAATTCATGCAACCAATCACCAGCCATTTTCTAGACAGAAAATAGAAAGTAAATGGTTCATTGATCTCAAACTTCCTTTTTCCGGTCTATAAAAAGGCTGATAACTGGGTGCATGATTTTCCCACTATCAACAGCAAAATTTGGATAAAGCCAAATCAGCCTACCTAAATCTGAAACGCAACACTACTTCGAAGCATTTATTTTAGGTTAAAAAAAAGTCTTACAAAGGCAGTATATGTTATCATGTGACATGTAATACAGAAATAGCACATGAGGACTTATTCGGCCACTGGTTTGTGGTCTGCATGGACCTCTATTTTTAGCATGAGTGTTAGGATGTATTTATACAGTAATGGAGAAGTAGTGTGGTGGTTTTTGTGGTACAACTGCAGCATTTTCCTCACTTTGAGTTTTTCCTATTGGAAAACTCTGATGTTGAATCCCTGGACTTTAACTAAGGATTTTAACTTTGCAGAAGTGGGTTCTCAGTTTTATT
>JAODAL010020617.1:0-68970 GCA_025379985.1 Phyllomedusa bahiana | reverse complement strand
TTGGAACAAAAAAATGGGGTTTTTCTAAGTGGCATTTCCCTCACAATTTTTAATAGTGGCTGAGAAGTCATTTTTTAAAATTTTTTTTGGGGTCAGGTTGCTGTGAAATACAGTATAATTATGGCCCTTTTTGGAAAACAGAAAGGGGCTTCTAATTGGAAATTTCCCCCTCACAATTTTTAATAGGGCTGAGAAGTCATTTTTTTAAAATTTTTTGGGGGGTATGTAGCTTTTGGAGATAAAACAATAATATGGCCCTTTGTAAAAAATGTGGTTTCAAAGTGGCATTTCCCCCTAAAAATTTTTAAACGGGTGGCTGAGAAGCCCATTTTTAAAATTTTTTTTGGGTCATGCTGTTTGTTTTTGCAGCAATACTACAGGTCCTATTATAAAAAAAAATTTTTTGTTTTTTAACGGGCATTTGTTCTTCAAAATTTGCCCAAAAGTGCTAAAGGGTCATGTTTAAAATTTTTGGGGGGCATTTTGCTGTGACATGCAGCTTACAACGGTCCATTCTAAAAAATGTTGTTTCTAACAGACATTTGTTTTTTCCCCAAATTGTCAAGGGGTGGCTCAAGGGTGATGGTGTGTAGAAACAGGAATGGGTAGGACACTTTTTAATGGCCCAACATATTGAAAAAAATGACTTTTTTTTGCAAGATCTTTAACATAGCTATCAACCCCTGTTTTGGGGACAAACCCTTTTAAATTTAAATAAAAAAAAAAAGAGAAAAAAAGGGACATGGGGGGATTCCATCCTATTTTAAAAATGTTTTTTAAAATTTAAAAATTTTACAAAAAAATTTGTTTGTAAAAATTTAGCTTTTAAAAAAAATTCCCTTTTGAATTGTAAAAAGGGGGTTTCCCAGGAAAAACTTGACCAGACGTAGGTTATTTAGAGGCATGGAGTATGGAGCACGGGGCAAAAAACAAAGTACAGAGGGCCATTTCCCCAGCAAGTTGAGTAAAAATGAGAAAAAAAATGCCAAATAAAGGGCACCCGGTTTTAACAGGAGGTTAAAACCCCCAGTATTTCCCAAATGAAGCTCAATTGGTTTCCCCATCAAACGGAGGGGGAAGCGGGTAAACCCGTTATTGACTGTGTACAGAGGGGAAAGGTGGAGTTCTCACACTTCCGTTTTCCCCACTGCTTCGCACGGCAGTTTTGTTGCTGCGTCATAAAGGGGGTTTTTTAAAAACCCGCGTGTTTAAAAGATGACGGACGCCAAAACCTGGGCTTTCACCGCACCCCCTGTAACTCCGGCCCGGGTATGCTTTTGGGGCCCAGGGGAAATTAGTCCAATTCCAGTTAAAATAAAATGGTGGTTGAAAAGGGGTCCTTTTTTCCCGGGACTTTTTTTAAAAGTGGGGGTCATGCAGGTTTGGGGCTCAAAGCTGTGGCCCAAGGAAAGGTATAGTCATGTCCAGTTTTAAAAATTAAAAAAGGTGGTTGAAAAACTCCCTTTTTTCCCGGGACTTTTTTTAAAAGTGGGGGTATGCAGGGTTTTTGGGGGGATTCTGGGGCCAGGGGCAGGTATAGTCAATGTCCAGTTCAACTTTTAAAAAAAAGGTGGTTGAAAGACTCCTTTTTCCGGGCCCCCCCCTTTTTAAATGTTGGGGGGATGCAAGGGTTTGGGGGTAATGCTGCGTTCCAGGACAGGGTTTTCCCAATGTCCATTTTAAAAGTAACATAAAGGTTAAAACCCTTTACTGCCTTTGGCATTTTTTAAATTTTTGTGGGTGTTCCCGGTTTTAAGGGTCGGGCTTTTGGGGTAAAAGACAGGGATAGTAAAGGGTTTCTGTGACTTTTTTTCTGTACTTTTATACTAAGGGGGTTTTCCCCTAAGTTTGTAGCACATACCCTTTTACTGTTGTGGATGTTAATTTAAAGTTCTCCCCTTTTTGGGGGTTTTTAATAAGGGAAGGTTTTGTTGCTCTCCCATGATTTAATGGTAATGCGCTTTAATGTTGCTACTATCAAAAAAACCCTTATCGTTAGGGGCCCGATATGATACCCGGATCGATCTCGATAGCCACGAAAATCGTTCAAAACTACATGTGAGGTTTTCTTTTTATGGTGGCAGAAACCAGAGGGGTGACCGGTGGCTAAAACAGGCTTGAACCGCGACCCGGGGGCGAGGGGCTGAGAAGGAGTTTGCACCCGGGTGCCGCGCCACTAAACCCTGCCAAACGGAGAATGTGCCCATACGGGGATGCCCGGGGGAGCAAAAAAGAGGGAGGGGGGGCCCCAGGTTTCCCCTTTTCCCAGGAACTGCCGGGAGTGGCTGGGCGGGGTTGGGCCCGAAAGAGGACCATGGAGAGGTCATAGAGTTTGACCGGCGTGGGGCCCTGGGTCCATCTTGTAGGTTTGGGCCCCGAGCTTTCTTTTTTTGTAAACCCGGAAAGGAGCCGTAAAGGGATTTTTCGACCCTGAGAGATTCTTTGTCGTATCGGGGGAGGGGGCAGGTGACCCCTTCCCGCAAAAGTCCCGGGCCTGAGGGCCCCTTGGGTTTGCGGGGGGGGAAAGTTTTCCCCCCGAACCTACGTGCCCAAGGAATGGGGAGGGGAGCGGAAGATGTCGGGGTGGAAGTTTCCGGTGCCGGAGGAGCCGCCTTGCCAGCGTGGCGGGGGGGGAAAGGGACATCTGGGGCGTCTCAGGGCCGGAGGCCACATCAAGTTACAGCTCTGTGCCATCGTGACGCCCCGGTGGTGACGGTCGTGGGGCCTTTCAGGAGGACCCTTCCCCACAGGACGTGAGGTCCCGGTCGGGCGCGGACGTGCCTTTATCGGGGGGCCCATGATTTGCTGATGGGGTCCTGGAGAGCTCGGGGACCGGGGGCTAGAGCAGAAAGAGTGGTGGGGGGAGAGGGGGAGAATGGGGGAGCCCTACACAAATGTGAGCTGCCGGGTGCCGGGCTTTGCCCCCTTCCCCTGGGGGGGGGGGAATTCACCTTTATTTTTTGAGGCCAAGGACTGTGCTCAGAAGGCGCTGAAACCTTCCCTAGTTTTTCCACAAAAGGGGGTTATTTTTTGAATGTTTTGGGGTCCAAAAATTTTTGTGTTAAATTTAAAGGCGTAAACCTTGCCCCCCCAGGATATGTTTAAAAGTTCTTTTTTTGAATTTTAAAAATATGTTTATTGCACTGCAAATGTGTTGTTGTGTGGTTGAAATTTGGGGAAATCGGGAGTTTCCATTTAAAAGAGGGGGGATTTGGTGTGCAAAGCTGTAGTTACCCTTATTAGGAAAGTTGTTTGTACTAAGAGACTTAGGTATAGCAGTAATAGAAAAGTTAGATTCGGAGTTATTGATTAATTTTAATGTTTCCTTCCCAGTTGTAGTCTGCCTGGTACAGTGTCGTCATAAAACCCCAGCCAATGGGATGACCCTCGTGAAGCAGAAGGGGGGGTTAGTGGCAGCAGGGGGGATTCAAATAAATAGTGAACATGTGAAAAAGGGATTCTGCCAGGAGAAGTTGTTGGGGACTTGCCCGGATGTGAGCAGGAAAACTCACCCTCATCATCCCGGCTGGAGATGAGAGGAGGCGATTTGAAGGAAGGCAAAGAAGAAGCCCTGAAACAAAGGATTTTAAAAAGTTATTCGTTTTACAGCAAGTAAGCCGGGGGGGCTGGGGGCAGAGCTTGTCTCTGGGAGCACAAATTTTGGGAAAGGGGAAAAAGGCGTTAACGCAGCTGAAGTACCAGGTGCCCCCCTGGCCAGTGGAGGATCCACGGAAGGTCGTCAGGGTTTTAGAGCGGGGGGAGGTTGAGTGAGAGAGTCCCTGTGGAAATGTGGATGGTGCGTGTATGGAGCTGGTGAAACTCAATGTGGCGATGGTAGTGTACAAATTCGTTGTGGAGGAAATAAAGGAAAGTTAAAGCCACAGTTCTCCCGGTTAGTGTTGTTTGTTTTCCCCATTTTACGCCCAAACATTATCACCCGGGTCCCACATCATCTCTCCCCCAAAAAGAAAAAAAACCCGAAGGGAGTGCCAACTGAACCGCTCCGCTTCTTTAACAATTTATTTAATCAATTTGTTTTTTGTTTAAAGTGTGGGGGATGTAATACATATACCATAAGCCCGTAACTTTAAAAAAATGAATAATTTTTTATATTAATTATTATAGCCCCATCAAAACATTGTTTTCAATAATGTTTGAAACATTTTGGGTATTTTAGGTAAGCTTAATCCAAAAATGAAGTTTTTAAGATACTGGATACCTCTAATGATTTTAACCTAATATGACCTGTAAATGCATATCTTTCAAGTGCTCATTCAATAAAACTATGAAAATAAGCTGACAATATTACGGTAATAGGAGCTCAGCTATCATGAGTATCAGTAGTATGTATATTCATACTGATCTAAAGATGGTTAACTGCTTGGGCAGTATGATGAATACACAGTGTCCCTGTGACATGACCTTCAAAGAAAAACTGACTTCACGCACAGCGGACAATACCAAGAAGCCACCTCCCCATATAAAGCTTTGATTTATAACTCAATTTGTTAAGGTCTTGAACAAGGATGGCAATTGCTTGAAATACATTTGTAGATTGTTCCCTGCACTGAGTAATAGAAACTAAGTTCAGGAGTCTTTGATGGTGCTCACCTTCATAAACTCATCAATCATTTGAGTTTCTCAAAAATTATGGATAGTGCTGAAGCTTTTCTATGGTTCTCTTATAACTCAGCTGTCAGGGTCTTCTTGGGTAGCCACTAAACAGACACTTGAGAAGAATTGTTACAAAACATTGTACTTATATGAGCATAAGAATACACTTTCTCCACAGTCACTTACACATATTTTCAGATAATCTTTAATGAGGAATAAAGGAAGAGATTCTGTTATAAGTCTATGGAGAAAAAGTAAAGCCTCTAATGTGAATGTCCTGAGGACCCGTATCAAAGAAGTTATTCAAAGTCATTCTGTTTTAATTGTAATTATCTAAATAATTTTACTTTGTTGTAGGATGCTTTCACACAGTGCAGTTTTGGTGCAGTTTTAACTGTGCTCCATTTAAATTGCATTATTACCAGTAAGCTTCTTTCACTTTACTAAACTGTTTGGAAAGTGAGTAATCAATAAGTATGTTTGTAATCCACAAGACTTCAAACACAGTAATTGATTTCTTACTTGAAACAACTTTCTGAACAATTTAGACAACTGAAAGAAGCTTGCTGGTAATAAAGGCAGTTTAATTGGAGCATAGTTATAACTGCATCAAAACTGCGCTGTGTGAAAGCACCCTTATTGTACCAAGTACAACACTACTAAGGATTCAATATGCTTAGGTTTGTATGATTGGCCATGTAATTTGTGAACTGGCCATGCTTCACCAACCAGTTTGTTCATTTTTTCATACTTTTCTTTGGGAGATTCATTATCACAAGAAATAAAGGCCATCTAACAAAATTAGCTTTATTTAACCCCTTAAGGATCAGGCGTTTTTTTTTTGGTGACACGTTCGTTTTTCCCTCCTCGCCTTCTGAAAGCCAAAACTTCTTTATTTTTCCACCCACATCCACACATGAAGGCTTTTATTTTGCGGGACAAGATGTACTTTCTAATGGTGTTATTCAATATACTATAGAATATACTGGGAAACCGCAAAAAAATTCCAAGTGGGACAAATTGTGAAAAAAAAGGGGTTTTGCTTTTACGGCGTTCAATCTTCGGTAAATATAATGTATTATCTGTATTCTTCAGGTTGATATGCATCCAGCAATACCAAACATGTAGGGTTTTCGTTATGTTTTGGTACCGTAAAAAAATTCCAAACATTTTCTATTTTTGAAATTTACGCCACGGCGCCAGTTTGTGCGACCAATAACTTTTTTGTACTAACACCTACGGACGTCAGTGAGGGGGCATTTTTTTGCGGGCTGAAGTGTACTTTTTATCGCTAGCAGTTTGGAATGCATGCGACTTTTTTGATCATTTTTATTCCATTTTTTGAGTGACGTAAAATGACCAAAAAACGCAATTTTGGCGTTTGGAATTTTTTTTCTTCTACGGTGTTCAGCGTACGGGATAAATGATGTTATATTTTTATAGATCGGACTTTTTTGGACGCGGCGATACCAAATATGTGTAACTTTTTTATTATTTTAATGATTTTATTTGTAAAATGGGGAAAGGGGGTGATTTGAACTTTTAACCCTTTTTTTGTACTTTAAAACTTTATTTATTATTTTTTTTTTACTGTAACATTGAGGCCACCTGTGGTACTTGACCACTAGGTGGCGCGATTGTTAATACAACCTAATGCATATGCATTGCATAGGCAATGCATTAGGGTGTACTAAGATGGCGGTTTCCCCACTTCCTGTCTGCGGACGGAAGTGGGGCAAACCGGCCAGGGTAAGTGACGGGAGCCTTCACAAGGCTCCCCACCACAATGCCCGGTGATCGGATTGGCGCAGCATAGCTGCGCTTATGCCGATCACCGCACCGATCGGTGCGCAGCACCGATCGCCGTTAATTCAGACGCCGCGGCCATCTTTGCCGTGGCGCCTGAGGGGTAAAACAGCGCCAGCGGGCGGAGCCACCCGCCGGCGCTGTTACTGCCGGGTGTTAGTGGGGGAGCGATCCCCCTGCAAAGCCCCTTAGCGGCCCTGGGACGTACTGATACGCCCAAGGTCGTTAAGGGGTTAAAATAAGTGCCACAACATTACCCTAAAATGGTCTAATACCAGTGGCAATAAAAAAGTTTTAAACAGTTTTTAATTGGTACATTCAAGGCTGCGATGATTTCTAAAAGCTGAGTAGCTGATTTTATTGGAAATCACTTAAGTTTCTATTGATCTTTTTTTAAACTGAGGTTGTAACTATTGGTTTATGGCTCAGTCTGTATAAAACTCCCTCTCTCTTTACACAATATAGTATCATTCAATGTACATAGCTGATTCATCCAATGGTGGCAGAAGGTTGGGTGAAAAGACAACTTTACAAGGTCACATAGCTGCTGTATACAGCTTCAGTCACTTATAGCCTAGACACATAAAAATAGTAATCTGCGACATCCCCCTTAAAGGGGTTGTCTCGCTACAATGATTGGGTTTTAATTAAAAGATCTTTAAAAAACAAGCAGCTTTGCAATATATGTTCATTACAAATGTCCTACTGATTTTGAGCTATCCCTGTTAGTAGTAGTGCATCAGCTCCTGAAATCCCTATAGCAGCAGACCTGTTGATCTTTATCTCACTGGCTGTCAGTACTGATGACTCATCAGCCTCTGAATACAGGTCAGAGCACAGAGCCCCTCCTGCACAGTATGCTTCTGTAGGGAAGGGAGGGGGAGGGCTCTGGCTTCTGTGTATCTGGATTAACCCTGTGTGTGCCTGCTCCCTCCTGCTCTCTACACAGATTGAGGAGAGCAGAGAAGAGGCTGATCTGTAGTCAGTAGATGTGACAGCAGTGAACTGTGTTACTATAATCATTATGTGTCTGTGGAGCTCTGACTATAATAATAGAACAGATCAGGGGAGCATGTGAATGGTTCATACCCCTCCCTGCTCTGCTGTATTAGTGACACATAGTGATTATAGTAACTCACTTCACAGCTGCCATGTGTCTGTTCTGATAGGGTTTGTTTGTTGTTGCTTGAGATGGAGATTTGTATGCTAAGCAGGGTGTATAGGAACACTTACATCCCGCTGCTCTGCTATTAGCATACACAGCTTTACAGACCTCTCCACACTCATAGATCAGCCCTCTCCTGTCTCCTGACTGTGGAGAGGAGCAGCAAGAGCCTGCAGCAGACATAGGCAGGCACACACAGGGATAACCATGGCAGCAAACCCCCTCGCCTCCCCCCTGCTGTATAGAAGTTATGGAGGAGAGCTTTCTGTGTGCTATGGGGAGGGGGAAGAGGGAGGAGAAGAGGCAGACAAAAAGCACGCCCCTGAATTCAAAAATTCGTTGCTGACAGACACTTTGAAGTAGGCTGAAAGCTTGTAATGAGACAACTCCTTTAACATTCATCACCTAACTATGGAATAGGTGATAATTGTTAGATCCTTGTGAGTTTGACATGTGGAAATAGGCTCGGACTGTTCCCACAGAAGAACAAGGGAAACCCCAGTGGGCCCTGAGATTTGTGGGCTTCCATGCATTTTAGGCGTGTGGCTGCTTTTCCGGTATAAAGGTGGAGAAAGAGAGACAAAAAGCAATGTTCATGTGCAATATTTGCACACATGTACAATAAGTGTAGGGTGGGCCCCCAGAATCAAATTTACTTGTGGGCCCCTAGAATAAGCTTCATTGGTGAGCTCCAGGCACCCCAGTCCAATACTATCTGCAACCCATACCAATTGAAGTACTACCATGGTTAAGAGGAGTTGCATGAGTGGGCCAACATGCATGTGTGTTTCTGCTCCATACATCTCTATAGGAGGAAGGCAGACAATTGAGAGACCTCTCCTGTGCCGAAGGATTTGGGGCATGAATCAACGAACTCCTTTGTATGCAATTTATGGTTCACCATGCCCATAAGCAATATTGCTTGCATTGTGATTATCAGTTTTTTTTTTATACCATCCGACATATTTCAAAATGAATTATTAAAATTTTGTTTTTTAAGCAAAATGTTTGTGTTTTCAATGTTTTTCCTCATAAACCTCTAATGATTGCAAAAAAAATGTGGTTTTCAAGTATGACTTATTTACAGATCTTTTTGACTACGTTAGAATATTATTCAGGCAGCACTAGGACTAACATTCTCACATGGCCACTTACATGGCTAGTTTTACTTTCTGTGCACTAATACAGAATACAGATGCATTGATCAAGATAGAATAGAATAAAGGTATGTGGTTTGAACTTGAATATTATTTAATAAACTTTGTCGTCTGTTTATATCCTAATAAACAATTTTTAATGAAAGTTATTTAGACTTTAGCAAATGATGGGAATTGTTATATGCAATTCCTTAAGATGCAGCTTGTAGCAATCTCTTTTGTCGTACAGCCTTTCAATAGTTCATACATACATTTTCTTAGAAAAAAAGCTGTTCTAGAAATAATGAATCTTTCCAGGACAAATAGTAAAAAAATACTTCTTGCTCAAATATCCTACATTAATATTAGTGACATTAGGAAACCCATTGGGTATTTAGGAGTTGTGTGCTGCGAATTAGCAATAATGACCTTCATCTGATGCATCACATGTGTCCTGACAGCTGTAGGAGTATTAAGAGAAGCTTAATAAGCTCTTGTGTGTACATGATCTCCCATCAGTGGTGGCACAGTTCCAAATGTGTGGCAAATTGAATACATGCTATGTCATGCAAGCCAATGAGATACCTTCTTCCTTGAATCTAATCACTCTACGATGCTAGAAGCCAATACATTATTGATTTCAGCTGGAGAAACAACATCTGGGTTGTTTGCACTATCCATGTTTTCTCAATTTATAGAATTATTGAATTACATATGCTTGCAGTCTGAAGCATGCCTTGTTATTGACCCTGTTTATATTCTCATTCACCTTATAACATTAAAGTTCAGTTTTTTGGATAATGGGCAATGGGCCATTCACATATTTTTGGAAATTATTTTTTCTAATTAAGTCCGCTCCTTTTTTGGCTAGTATTTATTTTAGTCAGAAAATTTGAAAACATGGATCCTTTATTGTACTGGGTGCAGACTTTTTAGCATTTTATTTTAAATGTAAACATTTTACTTGATTCTTAATACTACCCTTAAAAAAAAAATATATATAGTTATAACAAACTTCAAAGTGATGTATTTTTATTTCACTTAAGGCAGAAGCAGATTTACGTGTCCATTAAAACCTAAAATCATTCTCTATCTGTACTTTTAACAAATGTATTATTGTGACAAACAAAGTCAACACAAGGTAATATAAGCCCCAAGGGTAAAATGCTATATGGATTTCCGATATCAGCCAAACAACCTGAAACTCAGGGCCAACATACTGTCATCCCCTTCTACTACAGGCTGCTATGTTTATGGTATTTCATTATTCAGCCAACCAATAGTCCCAGAGATGCAACTTTCTCTTATTACCTGACATCATTGGAATCATCTTACACTTTCAAGGTTGTGAAGAAGAAGTGTTAAAGAGAGGTTCCCTGTCCCTAGGGAAATCACTGTCTCATTGCAATGAGTTTCCGACGGTACAATACTAGTAAAGCAAACATATCACCTATACTTAGTAATAGAATGTGACAGTTAGAGCTATTTAATGCAAAAGAGTCTCTAGGATGGAACATTTCTTTGTACCCAAATTATACTACTTGACAGTTATCTGATACATCGTAACACTCAAAAATAAAAGGAGTAGAATTGAGCGAAAATACATTGGAATGTTGCATTCAGCCTTGTGTATAGAGAAACAAAACATGACAAACCTGGCATGCAGTTCCAAATCCTACAACACTAGTATATCCCTATGGTGATTTTTTTCATGGCTTTTTTGGTGTTAGAGTTACATTTACATCATACAACAGTGACATTTATAATACTGGCATGAATGGATCTTCAAGAGTGAGGATGTTGTGTGAGCCTTATTGTGTCAGGTTTTAGCAGCCAAGATTTGGTGAATAGAGCCAGTTAGTAAAGCAAGATTATTTCAGGAAAATACTTGATCTACAACTTGACCTCTACACTAACAAAAATAAAAGAGCTAGTGTCAGGGAAAGGCTTAAACTGCTGAATATCTTCAAGAAAATTTCTGCACAAATTTTGTATGATTTTAAACTGAAAAGATATTTTCTAAAATAGAATTTCTAACTTATACAGTACATATCTTTAAGGGGATCTGTCATTAAAAATGCTATAAGATCTGTTGGTTGCATGTTATAGAGCAGGAGGACTTGAGCCAATTGATTTTGTTCTGTGAGGAAAGATTCAGTAGAATTAGTATTTTATTCATTTAAATCTCTGTTTATAGTTGGGTTAGGAATCCAGTAGGTGGTGTTATCAGTGATAAACAGCCATCTCAATATGTACACCTCTAAATGATACAAGCAAGGCTCCTAATATCTCTTAACACCATCTACTGGACTCCTTAACCCAGATTAAGCAGGGATTTAAATGAATAAAATAGAAGTTCTGTTGATTCTTTCCTCATAGTACAATATATCAATCTGCTCAGCTCTGTCTGCTCTATAAAATTATTTTATATCTTTGCAGATGAAGCTAAGGTCTGTAAAGTAATAAACACAACAGAGTATAATGTGTTATTACAAAGGGATCTGGATAAGATGGAGGCCTGGGCAGAGAAATGGCAGATGAGGTTTAACACTGATAAATGCAAGGTTATGCACATGGGGAGGAAAAATCCATTCCATGATTACTTGTTAAATGGGAAAAACTCTGGGTAAAAGTTTACTTGGGAATCCTGGTAAACCATAAACTTAATTGTAGCAGCCAGTGTCAGGCAGCAGCTGCCAAGGCAAACAGGATTATGGGCGCGTCCCCATGGCACAGGACAGATACCGGTCGGTTTATCCAACCTGTATTTGTCCGGTTTTTGTGCCGTGCACACAGCCGCCAGGGGACGGCTTCTCTCTGCGATGAGATGAGACATGTCCCACTGACATGTTCATATTCCATCCGAAAACCGGACGGAAGAATAAACATGTACAATGTTTTCCGGGCCACAGGGCGGAAAACCCGTGCAGTGGGGACTGCTGCTCGGGTTTTCCATAGCGGCCCATGTAAAAGTTTTTCAGACGGTTTGTAAAGCCGCAAACTGTCTGAAAAACAGGCCGCAAACCACTGCCGTGGGAACATGGCTAATGGGTTGTATTAAAAGAGGCATAGATGCACATGATGTGAGAACATTATTCTCCCATTATACAAGTCACTGGTTAGACCACACATGGAATATTGTGTACAGTTTTGGACACCAGTGCACAGGAAAGACATTGTCGAGCTTGAACAGGTACAATGGCGGGCAACAAAAATAATAAAAGGATTGGGTGGACTACAATACCCAGAAAGATTAGCAAGACTGGGGTTATTTAGTTTAGGGAAAAAATGGCTTCGGGGGGACATAATAAATATGTTTAAGCATATTTAAGGTCAATATAGAGATCTCTCTCAAGATTTATTTATACCGAGGACTGTATCAAGAACAAGGGTGCATCCTCTACGTCTTGTGGAAAGTTTCTACATAAACATATAAAGGGATTCTTCACTGTAAGAGCAGTGAGACTGTGGAACTCTCTGCCAGAGGAACTTGTCATGGTGAATTCACTAACAGAATTCAAAAAGGGTCTGGATGCATTTCTACAAAGTAATAATATAACAAGCTATAGTGACTAGAATTCTGTAGAAGGGCCATTGATCCAGGGATTTATTCTGATCACAAACAACGGTGGAATCCAGCACTCCGTATAAAAACTTAAATTTATTCCAGATGCATATAAAAAGACATCATAGGGTCAGGGCTAAAAGCCCAGCTGACACGTTTCGATCTGCAGTAGATCAAAGCATAATATAAAATGCAAATGTTTGTAAATTTATAACTATCAGCACAATAACATAACTCACCTGCATCCGGGCATGCAGCAATTTATTCTGATCACCAGATTGGAGTCAGGAAGGAATTTTTTCCCTAAAATGTGGACAATTGGCTCATGGGGTTTGTTGTCTTCCTCTGGATCAACACTATAGCACAAGAGGCTGAACTGGATTGACATCTGTTTTTTTGGGGGCTTTACAAACTATGTAACTATGTAGTAGATCAGATAGCATATTTAATGAGAAATTTTCCTTGTAAACACAACTCATTGGACTATAAACCCAGTGTAGATAATCCCTATTTGTTGTGTAGCCTCATATAGACCATTCTTCTCTAAGTGGGGTTAGTAGATACAACTATAGTCATAGCTATAGCAAGCATAGCCACCTCTATGGGACCCTAAGGTTGAGGGAGCCCACCAAAGGGCAATGACATGGTACTTTGTTGTATGGAATAACAAGCTGCTGACTTTATCCTATCCAGCATTGTTGTAATTTCCTGTCATTAAGTAGTGGGTCCCATCATATTTTGTTATGGGGCCCTATAAATTTGTTTTACCCATAAAAATTGGTTAAGCTGACTATAACATTCTTCAATAAATTTAATAAAATGTCTGCCCCAACATAACCACTGTAGTGTGCATACCTTGAAACTTCCAAAAACATTACATGAGTGTGAATGTTGTTCGCAGCACATTACAAGTTGAACTTTACTAAAGAGTTTTCCCATATGAAAGTTTTCACAGTTTCACAGCTGGTTCAGACTTCCACTTCTTGTGCAAGCTGTAGGCGGTTCTACTGTAATGAGTGACATTTCAGCTCTTCTAGCTAGAATCTGAGGGCGTAATGAAGGCTTTCATAGCTGCAATCTTAATACTGCAACATATTACTATTGCAGAACAATGTATAAGTGATCATGCCCCCAATAGTCAAATACCCTAAGGGGATGAAAAGTACAAATATAAAAAAAAGTTTGAAACTTAAATTATATTAAAAGTTCAAAACACCCCCTTTTTGCCATTTTACAACTGAAATAAAAAATAAATAACAAAGTGAAGCAGGATTGTTTTTGCCTGCTAAAAACAAGGTATCTCTCAGGCCCATAGATGGAAAATTGAAAACAGTTATTCTTAAAAGTATTAAAATATAACTCCATAAAAACTAAACCTCCACAAAAATAGTGCAATTGCATTCTTTTCACACTTTTCAGTATCCCAGTACATTTATATGGTAACATCAATGGTATCATCAAATAATACAACTTGTTCTGCAAAAATAAGCTTTCATATGTCTATGTAGATAGAAAAAAAGTTATGACTCTATGAAAAAATTAACACAACGTAAACAAAAATCACTGAGGTGGAAAGGAGATAAAACCATTTACATTATCCAAGCAGGATATCTGGCTAAAAATAGAAGCTCCTAGTGACAGAGAAAAACTTACATTGTGCCAAGACACACTGTTATTTATGTATTAACATACAAACATAACAGTGTCATTGCAGATCTGCCAGCAGTGCACAAAGCTATTGAGTACTCCCATTAAATCTTAAGAGTTCAGATTTCTCCCAGTAAGATTCCGTTCTGCTTATAAGATGCAGCAAGAAGTGACAACACAGCTCGAAAACTGTTACAGCAGGGAGAGGTAGTCAGTAACCTAGGAAAGCATCTGTAAACAAATAGGAGAAATTAACTGTTCTATCTTTAAATGAAACAAAATTAAAATAGCAATGTATTTGGTAATAATCTCTATTTACAATTGTCTTTGTTTAACACTAGTCAGTGAAATGGTAATACCCCTTTAAGCTGTTAGGCACAGAGGGCACATAAACAGTACAACCAATGATCTGACACCTAAGGCTTCTGACCACTATGAATCATTATATGTATTGCAAAGCAATATTGTTTAGATGCTATATATAACTTTTTTTATGGAGCTGCTATTTGGTCACCATATTTTGGTATTGCTTGAGCACTATATAGTGGCATTCAGTTGCATTGCACTGGTAATGTTCAGTTCATTATTTTTGTGGATTATGCTGCTGGCAGCACTGTGTAGAATTGGGATTTAGACAACTATGGAATTGTTAACTGGTGAACATATAACAGTGTTATTTGGGCACCATCTTGTATGATGCTGATAAAATGAGTCACTTTATGATAGAGTTGTTTGTATACTGCATGACAGTTCAATATATATGGTGGGGGACAAACAAAATATATAATAATATATCATAATATTGAAATTTCATGACTTTTGTAAGTTGAAAGCAAAGAGATATTTGATCTTTTTATGCAGAATACCAGTCAAATCTTATTTTCATGCTGTATTATCTGCAGTAATTATGACACAAAATTAATCTATGAGGTGTAAAAATTGTGGAAGCTGAGCTAAAGAACAATTGCTTTTTACTGGTTGCAAACTTTAGTGAACAGAGGAATGTACATAACTGGTAAAGCACAAGATGTATCTTTTATGAGGCATCACAGGCAGGAAATTTTAACATGCGGTGATTGGACCTATTTACTAAACGGCACATAAACAGGTGCACAACATAGTTTATGGCCCATCAGACTCTTTGTAGAATTTGTGAAGTGAATGCATTATACATGGTTGGTAGATAAAAAAAACCTCACCTCCAGTAAGTTCCTTGTTCTATGTATCTATGATTTTTTTTTTTTTTTAACAATAGTGCGTCACTTTACAGTGTCACCATTGCAGGTCGTGTATGCTTCATTCATATTTGGCATATTTGTTACAAGGTACTGTATAAATCACATAAGTGGAGTTTTCAAAGTCCATGTATGACACGCAGACTTCACTATATACAGTGTGATCCCGCAATTTACAATGGCCTCAAGTTGCTATATTTTCGCCATACAATGGTCTTTCCTGGCACATTGTGTCTTAAAACCAGACTCAGTGTCGAAGACACTGATGATCTGTTGCATGTGATTAATGGACGATTCGGATTATTGTATGAACATTTTACTTGTAAAACCCCTGTATTTGTGAAGGGTATACACTGGTTGGGGATCTACTAATGACTCTCTACAGTACAGTGCAGTACTACATGTTCTGTACTGCTCTTTACATGTGCCAGGATGGGCTACTTCTTTGGGCACCAGGTTAGGGCAGCCTCATTTTCTTAATTTCTAGTTGATGCTCCTATCCTCAAATAAAAAGCGATTTCCAGTTTCCATCAACTCTTTCTGCCTGTTATTTGTAGGGATTTCCTTTATCTTTATAGTAATCTGCTTAATTTTCTTTAATCCTAGTTTGAAATTTTTGGGGGGTGACAAGGTGAAAGAAACAATTACCAGTTTTCCATGGAGTTATATTTATTATTATTTATTTTAAAGCGTCATTAATCCCAGGGCGCTGTATATCCGAGGTTACATAGATAACAGAAGACCAAACAAAGTATAGTTGCAACACTACTTGACTAACAACTGGTACAAAGGGAGAGAGGACCCTGTCCACCAGAGCTTAGAATCTACAAAGGAGGAGAAATAAGACAGAAGATGAGGGGCAGACATTTTTGTGGGATTATGTATTGGCAGCAGGGTTATTGCAAATCGTATGCTATCAGGAAGAGATGGATTTTTAGGTTACTTTTGAAACTAGTGTTGCCGAGGAGAAGATATACTAAAATATAACTTTTACTTTTATTCCCTGATAAAAAATATCATCTATCCAATGTTTTAAAAACGACTAAGAGTTTTCAGTCCACATAAATACGTAGGTAACGGTAGGAGGTCGGGGTCAACAAAGAAAAATATAAATATGAATTCAGGGTTACTCATGGGACTTAGATAAATCGATCTCTTGCTGCAGTAGATTCTATATTCCAAAGCAGAAATTCATCAAGGACAGGTGTAGCAATAAAAAGTAAGTTAACTGGGTTAATGAAAAGGAGGTGTATTGCTGAAGATCTCCAGGAAAAATATAGCTAATTCGTCCAACCTAACTGGCAGAGTAGTCGGCCTGAAACTAATAAAGGTGGAGGAGAGTCAGATGTGTTGTGGCAGTGAGTTCTAGAGTATGGGGAATGCTATATTATTGATGGTTGTGTGAGGAGCTGTCAAGAGGAGGGCAGAGAAGAAGGCCCTGTGAGGAGAGGAGATTGCGTGATGGAAGGTTCCTGGAGACTAAGGGCATGTCCCCACGGCAAGGGTTTTCGGCCGGTTTTTCAGCCGGTTTGCGGTTTTTCAGACTGCCTGAAAAACCGGCCGAAAATGAGCACAATGTATATATGAGCTCTATGTAAATGAGCTCTATGTAAAACCTGTGCAGCAGTCCCCACTGCACAGGTTTTGCCGTCGGACGGTTTTGCCGCCGGCGGTCCGGCGGCAAAACATTGTAGAAGCACAATCTTCCGTCCGGTTTCCCGACGGAAGATGTGCTTCTCAATGGGAGGAGGGAGGGCTCTTCTCCGCTCATCGCGGAGAAAAGCCGTCCCCCCCGCGGCCGTGGGGACGGGCGCAAAACAGGACAAATACCGGCCGGCAAACCGGACGGTATTTGTCCTGTGCCGTGTAAACGCGCCCTAAGGTGGAGATTTATCATGTAGAGATTATAGAGAGCCTTGTAGGACATGACTAATAATTTAAACTGAATTTGTTATGGTTTTAGTATACAATGGTTTCAACATACAATGTTCACTCTGGAATCAATTCATATTGTATGTTAAAGGATAACTGTATTTACTGTGAATTTGCAATGTATTTGCAGCAAAATCTGAGGCGCTACTTTATCTGTCGTGGCTGAAATCATCCATATTCTTATTTTAGTAATACAATTTAAAAATAGCAATATCTACATTGTACAAGAGGTATTGATCTGACAGTGAAATTCGTGATCATTGCTGACAGTGTGAAACTGATATTTATAAGTAAAAAAGAATGAAAATGAAATAAAGACCCACAAAACTCGAATTTAATAACCTCCAATATATGCCATAGTAACCCTTGAGGCAAGAAGTCATGTTTTGTGCTTGCAGTTTTGCATATAATCAGAGTCTTTCTTTTTTCATTATTTGATTTTTTATATAGAAGCTATACTTTCTACAACCCTCAGTAATACTTTAGAAGGCAACAAGAAGATGTTCAATTCAATTCATGGCTGATGTACATGTAGTATTTGGAAAATAAATTTGTCACACTCATGGCATGTTGTTTAACCGTATCACTTTTGTGCAAAATCTGTTGCACAATACATAAATATAGATTAAAAATGAAGTGTCTTAACAAATGTGGTGCTAATCATTTGCACATTTTCTTTGACAAATATACTCTACTGCTTAAAATGTTATGCTGTTTAAAATGTATCTACAATCATAGACCATATTCATAGAAAGCCAATTAACATTTGCATGTTGTAGGTTTGGAGTAATATACACAGCAAAACATGCAAAGCTTATGGAGGTTTGTATCTGGTCAGATTCTAGCATACTTATAGAAATATAAAACTGTAGAAATGTAAAACTTAGTGACCATTAAAAAAAGTATCTGCTGTAACATGCCAACATTACAAACATTTTTCAACTATATTTTATACTTGCAAGGCTGGGTTAAAAGATGTGTAAGCGTATGTTCACTCAGCGTATTGGGGCACGTACTGTATGACCCGCAATACGCCGGGTGTTTTGGAAGCACGCGCTGATCAGCATGTACTTTCAAAGCGAAGGGGGGCCGGCCCCCAGGCTGCCCCATTCACACACATTGACATCTCTGGGTGTACGATACAATCGTATTGTACGCCCAGGGAGATGAGGCGTAATTAATAGTTACTTGAGCATTTCGCAGCATATAAAGTGCAAATACATGACAAAATGTGCGCCACAATTACGCCGTGTGAACATACCCTAATGGCTGTACATGAGTGATGTATATTGTGACCTGTGTTATAGCTAGCTGGTAAGCTAAAATGAATCTGTGTCATCTGTATAACATATTCAATCAGGACAGTCATGTCAATATTTATTAGCATCTATGAGTTAAAATTGATTAGAAGAATTTAACTCTGGGTGCACAGAGTTCATTTTATCCATTGGAGGTATATGCTTCCAGTGTACACTCTAACTGAAGCCTGAGACATATTCCAATATATACGCATACATTGCCCAAAGGGTCACATTTTACAAAACATTTTTTTGGGGTGGCCCTCTGTATTCTAATCCAATGTTTGTTGCAGACTGTGAATTTGTCAAAGTTGCTAAGATATTTATACTTACCCATTTTTTCTACTTTCAACACATCAACTTTAAGAACTAAACACTTGTTCTCTAATATATTAAAACCCTTGACCCTTTAAAAGTTTTTTGTTGATTTTATACATAAGTTTATTCCCCATCCTTGGTGGCTGCCTCTTCTTTCTATCACTCATTCAGGTTCAGGCAACACTTCATTTCAAACTGCAATAAATAGTATGCATTTGCAATAACTGACTTTTAATTACTACCTGACTGTAAATAGGAGTGGAGCTGTTTCTGGCGGGGACTGGAGGGGGGGAACAAAAAATGTCAATGCAGAAAAAAATTATTTAGCCTAAGTATATATAAAAGAAAAGGCTGTACACTCACCAGATTTCCCAAATTATTGAACTCACTTGGGTGTGAACTTGCAGGTGGGAGGAAAAAGATCCAGCACCAAATAAAAGTATCAGTTCTTTATTTCCATCATTTAAAATCATGTGTAATGTAATGCAGAATGCAACGTGACAATGGCATGAACTGCCATTAATCATAACGCGTGACAAAATATATTAAAAACACTGATATACAAATCCTTAACCAATCACATTGCACTCTGGTTAACATGTGATTCTAAAGTGTTTTTGGCATTAGAATCAAGAAAAATATAAATTTAAACATAAATCAAAGAATGCCAAAGAGAAAAAAGCATAAGAAAGATACTATTGTGTATATATTTAATAGTATAATAAATCATTTTTCTTAGACTACAAAAATGTTTTCTTATACAATTATTCATATGTACACAATAGTTACATAATTGGTAAGGCCGAAAAAAGACAGATGTCCATCCAGTTCAGCCTATTGTGCAATAGTGTTGATCCAGAGGAAGACAACCCGCCCAATGAGGTTGTAAGGGATCCGCCAGGGGCGCACGACCAGACACACAACGCGTGAGGCCCTGACACGGATCCCAACCCCTGTCCCTGCCTATTGGCGTGCCCGACTCCTGAATAGGTCGGCCCCAACCAGAAGACTGAGCACTATGCTGAATAGCGTGAAAACACAAGACGCAGAAAAAACAATACAAACACAATAAGGGACGGTCAAGCAACCCAAAGTCGGAAAACTATCGGGAAGTGGTACAAAGTCAAAGGCAGAAGAAATAAAAGTGAAACAAGCAGAGTAAGTTAACCAGGGAAGCACAAAAATTAAAGAGGGCGAGTTATAGGCAGAAACAGACCAGTATAACAGCAAGGAGAGAGACAGAAGAACCCTTAAATACCTTTCCCAGGAGAACTAAGGGACAAGGCAATAGGAGGGAAGAAAGGGAAGACCAGATAGGAAGGTAGAGCTGTCAATCACCCAGGAGCAAGGAACCATGTTAACCCATGGAGTGCTGGAAGATTCCTGGCCCAGGCGTCGGCCAGGAATCAATCAAGATAGCAGGGAGAAAACCCAGTTCACACTATAAAACACAAATGAGAAAACTATGTCAGAAACCCGGTTTTACGTCGCATCGGCCGAGGCCAGCGACCAGAACTCAAAGCGGGGGTTCTTTCTGGCATGACCAGACAGTACCCCCCCCCCCCCCCTTATGGGGGGCCCCCGGGACCCTCAACAGACCCTCTAGGTTTAGCAGAATGGACTTGGTTAACTCTTTCCTTTCCAGCTTGGAAGCATGTTTTGCAGATGGACTCGGAGATGGACATATTTTGGTCTGGTTCGGCGGTTTTTACTAGGTTTTTTGATTTTTAATTTGGGCCGTTTTTTAGAGTCTTATGACTCCTAGCCCAGACTTTTGCACAGTTCGATTAACAGCAATTTCTATTTTAGTTTCATCACCTGTAGTGGCGGAATACGTGAAGTGGGAGCCATCCTTACGGCAAAAGCGGACCAGCTTGGGAGGATCAGAACTTTGTGAACTGGTCGGTGAGGACACTAAATCTGAAGGCAAGGTGGTGACAACTACTCCCGAAGAAAGAATATTTTTCGGGTTTTTCTCAATTGACAGCTGCATGATTCTCTTTTCCTGGGGCAGACAGTTGAGCTTTGCCCTGGAGGTGAGGGTCTATAGGAAAAAAAACATAAGGTGGTGTGGAGGCAGATGTTCCCCAACTCCCCATAAAAGCCCTAGAATTACATTCTGAAATTTTCATGAGCATTAATTACAGCACACACCAAGGGATGCACTATTCGAAAGAGCACCCACATGAGTCACCCCATTTGATCAACTCGGTGGTTCTCCAGTCAAACAAACGGATTATGGAGGCGGAGAAAAGGGAACCCAAGAATAATATCTGCAGAGAGTTTCTCCATGACAAAAAATGAAAGTTTTTCAGTATGCGAACTCCCAACATTCAAAGTGACCTCAGCAGTAAAAATTTTTTAAATTCTTCCTCTGGTAGAATCTACACCTGAAACCAAGAAGGGAGAACACAAAGGAACAATTCCAAACCCAAGGCTTTAGCAACACCCATGCTGATAAATTAGCAGCAGCACCCAATAATCAGGGCACGACAAGCAAAAGTCTTGGAGCTAGAAACTAAGGTTACGGGCAAAATAAAACTTGTTATTTGGTTAGGAGGGTACCTGTAGATCCGAGTTACCTTCCTGGAAATTGTGCAGACGTTCGGTGTTATCTTGGGGTGAGTTAGGCCTAATAGGACAGTTTCTCAGGAAACAGTCAGGCTCCCGCAATAAAGGCACAGGCGTTCTCCAACCGGTGCCCTCCTCCTGGTGGCAGCAGACTTTAAGACCCAACACCATGGGTTCTTCTCCAGAAGACGAGAGGGAGATGGAGAGAAGAACTCTCAAAGAAAAGGAAAAAGCAGGTTTTAAAAGGAAAGCCTGACTTGAGCTGAACAGTCAAAAACCCCCCTTTCTTTTCCCTACGTCTCTCCCTCAGTCTTCTGTCAATTTGTCACAAACTAGAGTCATAAAAATCACTCAGGTCTCAGGAATTGGATGGCTGACCATAGCATCCTTCACGGCATCAGACAGACCTTGTCTGAAAAGGGTCCTTCAAGGTTGGTCTGACCACCCAGTCAACGTACACCATTGGGGGAACTCAGAACAGTAGTCTTCAGCCAGCGGCCGGCCCCTGCTGAATAGATAGCAAATGAGTCTCTGCTCATGCCAACCCAACGGGTTTGGGGGTTTTCATAAACCTGTCCTAAAGCCAAAAAAAATCTGTCCACTTTATCTCCACTCTGGGGCTTTAGAGGTTTTAGCTAATGCCCAATCCTGAGGTGGGCCCTGGAGGGGGAGACACAACAACTGCTACTTTCTCAGCTTCAGTGGGAAAATAGTTGAAGCGAAAAAAAAAAATTACATGATTCCCTAAAGGTTCGGAAACTGTCGGATTTCCGTCAAAACGATCAGGTAGAAGCAAACTAGACTTATGACGTATGCTAGGATCCACAAAAAAAGGGCAGGTAGGGACACAGACGGGGCGGCAAGTCCAGTACCGGGTTAGTTATGGCATCCAACGCTGTGAGAACTTGATTACTAAGCCCCCCCATGCCCTGAAGCTGAGTTGTCAACTCATCCAAAGCGGTCGGTGACCGACAAGTCGGTACTCATATTGAACCGTGAGGGGGTCGACTGGGGTAAGGCCTGTTATAAAAGTAGGGATCCGTCAGGGGCGCACGAACAGGGCACAGACAACGTGAGGCCCGACACTGATCCAACCCCTGTCCCTGCCTTTTGGGGTGCCGACTCCTTAATAGGTCGGCCCCAACCAGAAGAAATGGGCACTCTGCTGAATAGCGTGGGAAAAAACAAGACGCAGACAAACAATACAAACACAATAAAGGACGGGCAAGCAAGCCAAAGTCGGGTAACTATCGGGAACGCGGTACAAAGTCGAAAAGGGAGAAGAATAAAAAGTGAAAAAGCAGAGTAAGTTAAAACCCGGGAGGCACAGAATAAAGAGGGCGAGTTATAGGCAGAAACAGACAGTATAACAGGCAAGGAGAAGAGACCCGAAGAACCCTTAAATACCTTCCAGGAGAACTAAGGACAAAGGCAATAGAGGAAGAAACGGAAAGACCAGATAGGAAGGTAGAGCTGTCAATCACCCAGGAGCAAAGGAACCATGTTAACCCCATGGAGTGCTGGAACGATTCCTGGCCCAGGGGTCGGCCAGGAATCAATAAGATAGCAGGGAGAAAACCCAGTTCACAATAAACACCAATGAGACACTATGTCAGAAACCACGGCTTACGTCGCATCGGCCGAGGCCGGCGACCAGAACTCAAAGCTGGGGTTCTTTCTGGCATGACCATGACAGAGGTAGAAGCCAATTGTCCTCATTTTAGAGAAAACAAATTCCTTCCCGACTCCTATCATGCAATCCAATCAGGCAAACTGGCAATCAGAATAAATCCTCGGATCAATGACCCTTCTCCGGAATCCTAGTCACTATAATTTGCTATATTATTACACTCTAGAAATGTATCCAGACCCTTTTTGAATTCTGTTAGTGAATTCACCATGACAAGTTCCTCTGACAGAGAGTTCCACAGTCTCACTGCTCTTACAATAAAGAATCCCTTTCTATGTTCATGTAGAAACTTTCTTCTCTCAAAATGTAGAGGATGTCCCCTTGTTCTAGATACAGTCCTGGGTATAAATAGATCTTGGGAGAGATCTCTATATTGACCTTTAATATAGTTATACATATTTATTATGTCCCCGTCTTTTCTCTGAATAGTCCTAATCTTGCTAATCTTTCTGGGTATTGCAGTCCACCAGTCCTTTTATTGTTTTTGTTGCCCGCCTTTGTACCTGTTCAAGGTCTACAATGTCTCTTCTGTCCACCGGTGCCCAAAACTGTACACAATATTGCATGTGTGGTCTCACCAGTCACTTGTATAACGGGAAAATTATGTTCTCATCGTGCCCCTTTTAAGAACATCATTCTGCTATTATACAAGTCACTGGTCAGACCAGATTCTTTTCATTCTGGCATTCTTTGATTTATGTTTAGATTTATATTTTCCTTGATTCTAATGTCAAAAAAACTTTTGAATCACGTGTTAACCAGAGTGTAATGTAATTGGTTAATGATTTGTATATCAATATTTTTAATATATTTTGTCATACACTACGATTAAGGGCCTGTTCTTGTCTGAAACACATCAGCGATGCGTTCTACATTAACACCAGATTTTAAATGATGGAAATAATTTTTTTTTTATTTTATTTGGTGCTGGATCTTTTTCCTTTTGAAACACTATTTAGCCTAAATATATTTTATAATGCAAACATTATATAAAACAACGCAGCTGCTCATTAAATCCTTGGTTGGTGGTGGTGGGGTTAATATCTTGCTGGATTCCTGACACTGCTCTTTAAATATCTTAACCCCTTAACGACCGCCCACTGACTTTTGACGTCGTCTGGGGCGGGTCGTTCGTCTACAGCGACGTCTTTTGGCCGCCACAGCGCTGGGAACGGGGCTGTACTACACAGCCCCGATCCCAGAGCATCTCCTACGAACACCAGGGTGCGGAGGAAACCTCCACAACCCGGTGCTTTAACCCTTTGATTGCGGCGGTGCGTTACCACAACGCATTCAAAGGGTTCCCCTGCTCTGTTGGGTGATCGGAACACCCGGTGACCCGACAGAGCCCGGGGAATGGCTGCACAGTTAGCCCTGGGGACCTAGAGTGCCCCCAGAGCTGTCTGTGGACTAAGCCAGTGGCCAGGACACACTGTGTGCTGTCCTAATCACTGCCAGTGTCAGACTGACACAGATTATAATGCATTACCATATATGAATATGCTAATACATTACTAAGTGTAAAAAAATTTTAAAAAAAATGTAAAACAGTTCTCCCTTCATGGGATTAAAAAAGAAAAAAAAGTTTAAAAAACCCATAAAAAGTGTAAACAAAAAAATAATAATAATAAAATAAAAATAAATATTTAACAAAAAATAATTGTGCATAAATTGCACACACAAAATAAATACACATATTAGGTATCCACATGACCGTAATAACCTGTAGAATTAATCAAACAAGTTATTAAGTGTGAAATGTGAACGGTGTAAAAAAAATGTAAAAAAACAAAAACTTTTTTTGTTCAAAATTAAAAAAAATTCTGCAATTATTTATAAGTGAACTTAAACTATTCCCCCATAATGTACAACTTGTCTCGAATAAAATGAGGCCTCATCCAACTGCGTCAATGAAAAAAAAAAAGTTACAACTGTTGAAACGCAAGGAGGCAAAAACTAAAAAAAGTTCTGGTCATTAACTACTTTTCAGGCCTGGGAGTTAAGGGGTTAAAGGAGCTGTCCCATCTACCTGGTTTCACCCTTCACAACGTCTTCAGGCTCCCACTTCCTGTGCAGTCTGTATGTCTACAGCAGTAACAGCAGTAACTGACATTTTAGCTCTGCTAGCTTCTATTCCTAGCTGAACCTCACAGTGATATTACTAATAGATGGGTTGTAAAATACATTGACACTGTCTAAGCAGGATGTGTAGCTATAAATATATCAGAGTTGCATTTGTCATAAAAGGAAGTTTATAGTGAGAGAGTAAGGCTATGTTCACACGGCTTAATTGCGGGGCGTAATTACGCCCCGCAATTACGGCGTGTGGACGGGGGCGGGGCGGGATGGGGGCGGGGGCGGCAGCGGGGTGCCGGCACCTCTCCGGCACATAGACTATCATTACTAGCGGCGCGTATACGCCGCTAGTAAATGACATGTCACTTATCTCCCCCCCCGCGGCGGATTCGCCGAGCGGGGAGAGGAGACGTAATCCTTAGTTCTCTATGAGAACTGTGGATTACCGTAATGACTGGGACGTATTCCAGCGGGAATTACAGACTGAAATATGTCCCATTTTAAGCCGTGTGAACATGGCCTAAACGTCCATGCTGTCAAGATACATTGTTAGCTGCTGAGTGTGTCTGTTAAGTTTGCTATAACTAACCCTTTCCGGACGGACGGTCATAACAATATGGCTCTAAATTTTTTTTTTCCTCGTCTTCTGAAAGCCACAACTTTTTTTTATTTTTCCACCTACATAAACGTATGAGGGCTTTTAGTTTGCAGGACAAGATGTACTTTCTAATGGCATTATTCATATTACCATAAAATATACTGGGGAACAGCAAAAAAATTCTAAGTGGAGCAAAATGTGAAAAAAAACGTACTTGCGCCATGTTTGCGGAAGGTTTTTCATGGCGTTCATTCTTCAATAAAAAATGATGTGTTATCTTTATTCTTCAGGTTGATATACATCCGGCAATACCAAACATGCACGGTTTCCGTTGTGTTTTGGTACCGTAAAAAAATTCCAAACATTTTCTATTTTTGAAATATGCGTTCCGGCGCCATTGTGTGCGACCAATAACCTTTTTGTGCTAACAGCTACAGGCATGAGTCAGGGTGCATTTTTGGTGTCCTGAAGTGTACTTTTTATTGCTAGCATTTTGGAATGCATTCAACTTTTTTGATCACTTTTATTTACATTTTTATAGGATGTGAAACGACCAAAAACCTGCAATTTTGCCGTTTGGAATTTTTTTCCTTCTGCGGTGTTTAGCGTACGGCATAAATGATGTGATATTTTAATAGATTGGACTTTTTGGATGCGTCAATACGAAATATGTGTAACTTTTTATTATTATTTTTTTACACTTTAAAACTTTTTTTTTTACTTTAACTGTGAGTTCCTCTAGGGCGCTTCACCACTAGGGGGCGCGATTATTGCCTAATGAATGGGTGTCAAACCGTAGCCCTCCAGCTTTTGGGAAACTACAACTCCCATTATGCCCACTGTTATATATTATACAAATGCATGATGGGAGTTGTAGTTTCCCAACAGCTCGAGGGCCGCAGTTTGACACCCCTGGACTAATGCATTGAATATACAATGCATTAGGGCGTACAAAAGTGGCGGCTTCCCCACTTCCTTTCTGGGGCCATAAGTGGGGAAATTCAAAACATGGCAGTGATGGAAGCCTTCACAAGGCTTCCCACTGCCATATTAGGTGATCGGGATTCTGATTTAACCGCTGATGTCCTGATTAGAGATGGGCGAATTTCTCAAAAATTCGGTTCGGTCACTTCGCCGAATTTTCCGCCAAAATTCGTTGCGGTTTGAATTACTTTGGCACGAATCGCATTAAAAAACAGCTATTTCCAGGCTGCACAGAGCCTGCAGGGTGCTGTAGAACGTTGGGCCATGCTTAAATATGCAGAGGGAGCTTGGTTTGGTCTTCATACAATGTTGTGTTTTAGTATGACACGCAGATGAGTGCCGTCGCTCTTAGAATCGCTTCACTATAAAATTCCCTGGGCACTTAAGAGGGCAAAACTGACCAAAAAACTGAAGCGGGAATGTAGCCAGATAAAGTCATGTCAGCGAAAGCTGGAAAAAAACAAGCTGAGAGCTCAGGTGGCAACATTAGTGACAGAGTGTGGAGGTGATGGTGGCAGCCACAGCAGCATGAGGTCAGAGAGTGGCACAATGACATTCTGGAGGTGGCAAAAACAGGAGTAGGTCACAGAGTGGCACAATGACAGAGAGTGGAGGTCACGACAGCAGCCACAGCAGTAGCATGAGGTCAGGCAGTGGCACAATGACATTCTGGAGGTGGCAAAACAGTAGTAGGCCACAGAGTGGCACAATGACACAGTGTGGAGGGCACGGCAGCAGCAGCATGAGGTCAGTCATTGACCCAATCACATTCTGGAGGTGGCAAAAATAGGAGTAGGCCACAGAGTGGAACAATGACAAAGTGTGGAGGTCACGACAGCAGTCACAGCAGCAGCATGAGGTCAGACAGTGGCACAATGACATTCTGGAGGTGGCAAAAACAGGAGTAGGCCACAGAGTGGCACAATGACAAAGTGTGGAGGTCACAACAGCAGTCACAGCAGCAGCATGAGGTCAGGCAGTGGCACAATGACATTCTGGAGGTGGCAAAAACTGGAGTAGGCCACAGAGTGGCACAATGACAGAGAGTGGAGGTCACGACAGCAGCAGCATGAGGTCAGTCAGTGACACAATCACATTCTGGAGGTGGCAAAAACAGGAGTAGGCCACAGAGTGGCACAATGACACAGTGTGGAGGTCACGACAGCAGCAGCATGAGGTCAGGCAGTGGCACTATGACATTCTGGAGGTGGCAAAAACAGGAGTAGGCCACGGAATGGCACAATGGCAGAGGGTGGAGGGCACGGCAGCAGCAGCAGGAGGTCAGTCAGTGACACAATCACATTCTTGAGGTGGCAAAAACAGGAGTAGGCCACAGAGTGGCACAATGACACAGTGTGGAGGTCACGACAGCAGCAGCATGAGGTCAGGCAGTGGGACAATGACATTGTGGAGGTGGCAAAAACTGGAGTAGGCCACAGAGTGGCACAATGACACAGTGTGGAGGTCACGACAGCAGCAGCATGAGGTCAGTCAGTGACACAATCACATTCTGGAGGTGGCAAAAACAGGAGTAGGCCACAGAGTGGCACAATGACACAGTGTGGAGGTCACGACAGCAGCAGCATGAGGTCAGGCAGTGGCAAAAAACAGGAGTAGGCCACAGAGTGGCACAATGACACAGTGTGGAGGGCACGGCAGCAGCAGCATGAGGTCAGTCAGTGACACAAGTACATTCTGGAGGTGGCAAACTCAGGTGTAGGCCACAGATTGGCACAATGACAGATAGTGGAGGGGTGGGCGGCAGCAGCATGAGGTCAGGCAGTGGCACAATGACATTCTTGAGGTGGCAAAGCAGTAGCAGGCCACAGGGTGGCACAATGAAACAGTGTGGAGGTAACGACAGCAGCAGCATCATGAGGTCAGGCAGTGGCACAATGACATTCTGGAGGTGGCAAAACAGTAGTAGGCCACAGAGTGGCACAATGACAGAGAGTGGAGGTGACGGTGGCAGCAGCATGGGGGTCAGGCAGTGGCAACAATGACATTCTGGAGGTGGCAAAAACAGGAGTAGGCCACAGAGTGGCACAAAGACACAGTGGGGAGGGCAAGGCAGCAGCAGCATGAGGTCAGTCAGTGACACAATCACATTCTGGAGTTGGCAAAAACAGGAGTAGGCCACAGAGTGGCACAATTACAGAGAGTGGAGATGACGGCTGCAGGAGCAACAGCATGAGGTCAGAGAGTGGCACAATGACACAGTGTGTAGGTGACCGCAGCATCAACAACCTTACCATCAGCATGAGGACAGAGAGTGGCACAATGACACAGTGTGGATGTCACGACACCAGCAGCAGCAGCATGAGGTCATAGAGTGGCACAATGACAGAGTGTGGAGGGGGTTGGCAATACCAGTCCCTGGTAAAGATGATTGGTGGCAGATGGAGAAACTGTCAGCAGATGTGTGGCATCAGGCGGGTGGCAGCATCAGAATAGTGACTGAGGCAGGTAGTTTGAACCCAGACTCATTTCTCACAGTTTGGGTGAGGCGTCATGGCTGATGTTGTCTGACGCCTAAGGCATTGGTGTGTGGAAATCCTGGCCAATCCACGCCTGATTCATCTTGACAAAGGTCAGTCGTTCCACATTTCCCGTGGACAAGCGGGTTCTCCTTTGGGTAACGATGGCCCCCGCCGCACTGAACACCCGATCTGATGCCACACTACTGGCCGGGCAGGACAGCTTCTCCACTGCAAACTCGGCAAGTTGCGGCCACACGTCCAGTTTGGCTGCCCAGTAGTCCAGCGGATCTTCTAACTGGGGTGGCAGAGTGCTGTCCAAGTAGGCCACCACCTGTTGGTTCAGGGACTCCGCCAGGTCCTGCTGCGGCTTCTGGCGACTGCCCTCCTCACTAGGCGGGTGAAGGAAGCTGATCATCAGTAACTCCAGACTTAGGTTGCTGCTGATGGAGCTGGTACTGCTCCTACCCCACACCTTCCACCAGGAGCCACGGCAGTAGTACGTGAGCGCTGAGGAACCCCCCGGTCAGACCTGTCAGAGGAGGGACGATGCCGCACATAGGCGGCGGCCAACTGACTACGGAGGATTTCCCTATAGTATTTGAGTTTGTCCTCCCTCTCAATAGCTGGGAAAAAGGCTCCCATTTTTAACCGGTAGCGAGGGTCCAATAGGGTGGAGAGCCAGAAGTCATCCCTCTGCCGGATGCTGACTATTCGGCTGTCACTAGCCAGGCAAATCAGCATGCTGCGGGACATCTGCACAAGTGACTCCGAGGGGCTCCCTGCCTCTATCTCCACTGTATACTGCCACGGTGCTTGCAGGTCATCTGCCTCGTCTTCCTCATCTCCATCTACCTCCTCCAGCTGCTCCTGCTCCTCCTCTCTTGTCACCTGGGTAGAAAATCCACTCATTTCACCAGACAATGTTTCTGCTCCAATATCCTCCTCCTCCTCCTCATCCTCATTTTAGTCCCCAGCGGACTCATGTGGCCGCGAGATGTAGTCGCCACATCTGCAGTCCCCTGCCCAGACAGATTTTTCAGCATCTGTTCCAGGACATGAAGCAGTGGAATTACGTTATTCATCCCGTAGTCCTGACGACTGACAAATAATGTGGCCTCCTCGAATGGCCTCAACAAACGGCAGGTGTCACGCATGAGCTGCCACTGGCTGACATCAAAGTTACACATGGGAGTACTCCTGTCTGCCTGGATCATCAAAAAATCGTTAATGGCCTTTCTCTGTTCATACAGTCGGTCCAACATGTGCAGGCTGGAATTCCAACGGGTGGAAACATCGCATATCAGAGTGTGTTGGGGGAGGCCGTTCTGCCGCTGCAACTCGATGAGGGTGTTCCTGGCTTTGTAGGAATGGATGAAGTGCATGCACAGTTTCCTGGCCATTTTCAGAATCTTCTGAAGATCGGTGGAAGACTTCAGGAACCTTTTCACAACCAGATTGAACACGTGTGCCATGCAGGGCGCATGGACCATCCCTCCTCGGTGCAGCGCGGACACCATGTTACACTCATTGTCCGTCACCATGGCTCCGATTTGCAGTTAGCGCGGAGAAAGCCACACATCGATTTCTTGCTGCACGATGCGGAGCAGTTCCTCCCCTGTGTGACTTCGTTCGCCGAGGCAAGCCAGGTGTAGAACTGCGTGACACCGCTGTGCCCTACACATGTGGCATGATGGAGCAGTACTTGTGGAGGCTGAGATGGTGGTGGTGGTGGAGGAGGAGGAGGCGGACATTTGCGCAGGAGCCGCAGTTTGACAACGTGGAGGAGAAAGCGGCGTCTCCTGTCCAAGTTGTTGGTGTGCCTGGGCAGGAAGCACATTCACCCAGTGGGCCATAAAGGACATGTACTGGCCCTGACCGTAGTTACAGCTCTAGACATCCGCGCTGCCGTGCACCTTGGAACAAACCGATAAGCTCAAGGACTGGCCCACCTTCTGTTCTACATATTTATGAAGTGCTGGTACTGCCTTTTTGGAAAAGAAATTATGGCTTGGAACTCTCCATCTCGGCTCGGCACAAGCCATTAGTTCTCTGAATGGTGCAGAGTCCACCATTTGGAAAGGGAGGGACTGCAGCACCAGCGACTTGGACCGGAGCACGGTCAGCTTCTGCACCTTAGGATGGTTGGACGCATACTGTTGTCTCTTTGCAATCGCCTCGCTGAACGACTGCTGGCGCCATGAGTAGCGAGGAGCAGGAGCATCTGGACCGGGAGATGATGTCAAAGAGAAACAGCTCCCTTCTGCAGAGGTGGTGGAGCCTTGACTGGCTGCAATGGCATGCGTGCCACTGGGCGCTGCTGCTGCTGTTGCTGCGGCGGCAGGATGGACCACCACATCTGAACCACGTTTCTCCCAGGCCACCGGATGGGGACGCTGCATGTGTTGACGCAGGGCCGTGGTGCCAACGTTAGCTCCCTGGCCACGCTTTACTTTCTGCCCACAGATTCTACATATACCCATATTCGGCTCCTCCGGTGTCTTAGCAAAGAACTGCCACACTGCCGAGTAGCTGATTTTACCGCCAATGCTCCGCACTGAGTGACTACTGCCGCCGCTGCCTCGCTGAGCCCCTGTGCCGCTCCTTTCTTGGACCTGCGAAGCGGGTTTTTTACCCCGTGGCCGCTTGGCTCCCGACCTCACACTGCTGCTACCTGTGACTAACGGCCACACAGCCCACTTGTGGCTGCGCCGCTGCTGACGCGCAAGCTGACGCCCTCTTCTCCTGACGATGATGAAGCCCTTGCTTCACCCGGCTCCCAAGTGCGATCGGCTACATCATCATCAATTTGGGTTTCATCGTCACTGCTGTCCTCATCACCGGTCTTGGTATGCCGAGGCTGACCCCTCACAACATGACCTCCCATGCCACTCTCAACATCTATACTTTGCCGCCTACTGCAAGAAGCAGGGGATATTGGCCCCATTTCTTCGCTGCCAAGTAGCTGCTGACTGCCCTCCTCAAATTGTTCATCCTCGCTATATAGTTGCGCTGAGCCCAGACCACATAGTAGATCTCTGGCTGAGGGAACCGGATGGGACAGAGGCGGGTTGAGGACAGGTGAGTGCCGCTGACCCACTCCCGGGCCATGCCAGCTAAGGGTTGTGTCTGATGTTCCCACCGACTCTTGGCTGAGGTTGTCAGATGTCATCTGTGAGGAAGTGGATGACCTAGTCAACTAATCAAGAACCATTGGGTTGCTAGTCAGCACACTGCCGCTAGATAACAGCGGCAGTTGTGGCCTCATCGAGTGACCCCTGCTGCGACGTCCCCTTGCTGTCCTGCGACCTGGCCTGCTCCAGGAATGTTTGTGCCACTGCCACTCGCAGGTGAAGAGCCTGCCACCTCTCTGTCTTTCATACTGTTTGTTCTAAAATGTACAGACACTGTTTGATGAAGATATCTGTAGATGATAAATACACACCCTGTATTTGACTCCAAATGAACCCAATAACAAGCTTGGGTAACCCTTGGATATAAATTGCGCTCCACAAATGGCCAGGAATAATTGACTTGTATGTGCCGTTTAAAAACTCTGTGTATTTTACTGAATGTAAAAGCACAAACAGGCTTAATTAACCTTCGGATATGAATTATGCTACAGAATTTCTTCTTCTTCACCACAGTAGAAAAACAACACTTTATTAACCCCTGGATGTAAATAGCGCAAAAGAATTGAGCAGCCACAAACAACTAGCTTTGTAGCGTGTTACAATGGCGTATTTTTTACGCCACACAACAAGAGAAAAATTGTAATTAACCTTCGCTTGTGAATTATGCTACAGGAAAATTGTATTTTTTGGCGGTGAAAAAGACAGTTTCTTGGAGTCACCACAGCAGAAAAACAACGCTTAATTAACCACTGGATGTAAATTGCGCAAAAGAATTGAGCAGCCACAAACTACTAGCTTTGTAGCGTGTTACAATGGCGTATTTTTTACGCTACACAACAAGAGAAAAAATTGTAGTTAACCTTCGCTTGTGAATTATGCTACAGGAAAATTGTATCTTTTGGTGGTGAAAAAGACGCTTTATTTTTGTCACCACAGCAGAAAAACAATGCTTAACTAACCCCTGGATGTAAATTGTGCAAAAGAATTGAGCAGCCACAAACTACTAGCTTTGTAGCGTGTTACAATGCCGTAGTTTTTACGCTACACAACAAGAGAAATATTAATTAACCTTCGCTTGTGAATTATGCTACAGGAAAATTGTATATTTTGGCGGTGAAAAAGACGGTTTCTTGGAGTCACCACAGCAGAAAAACAACCCTAGATTAACCCCTGGATGTAAATTGGGCAAAAGAATTGAGCAGAAAAAATTAAGTGTTATTTTTATTGTAAAAACGCTGTTTCTTTAAATGAATACAACAGGAACTGGCTTAGATCCCCCTTGGATATTCAATGTGCTGTGAGCAGATAGCATTAAAATGTATATGCAGCTGCAGTGGACGCACACTGGACTTCAGATCCATTACCCAAAAAATCGAAATAGAACATTAAGAGAAGCAGTCTCTGAGACAAGCTGAGACACCTAAACAAAAATCGCTGTATAAAAAATTAGTTCTTCAGTAACAATCAGCCGTGGCAGCACCTTCCTGATCAGTACAGTGAGAGCGGTATGAGCTCCCAGCGTCGCGCCCGGACTTATATAGTGCGGTGACGTCACAGAATCCCCGCCGGTCTCTGATTGGCTTCATCTCTGCACATGTCATGCAGGCTATGCCCTTCTTCCTCCCAGAGTGCTTTGCCCCATGTAACGCCATGTGCTCGCAGCCATTTTATCAATCAAAAGCACACATCGTTCACCCGAAGTCCCCCAAACTTCGACTTCATTCAGAACCGAAGTTTTCCTGAAATTCTAAACGAATTCCACTTCATTAGAATCAATTCGCCCATCTCTAGACCTGATCGTAGTGAAGAACGGAGCGCTTCACCGTTTCTCATTGATTTAGACACCGCAGCCATCTCTGCCGCGGCGTCTAAGGGGTTAAATAGTGCAGAGGGATGACGCCCACCCCTCCCCCCGTTGTAATTGCCGGGTGTTAACTGCATTTAGCCGCTAATACCCACCAGCTGTGTAGCTGACAGGATGGTACAAGGTTTTCCCCTGGTGAGTTAATTACCCTATTACTATGTCTACACGGCATAGAAAAACTATTGTATTTTTGATGCAAAATGTGACAAAAACCACAGTCGTGCATCGGACAAAAAAACGGTCGACATTTGGACGTTCTTTGTTTGATGCCATCTAGACATAGTCTAAGGGTTAATTTCTTTCTCAGTAGAAAGATCAGAGGGTGAGAGCTTTTTACTGCTAATAAGACACAACAGGGAGTGACCTCAGTAGCCCAAGCACTGCAAGAGCATATTGGTGGCCAGTAACAAGCAAGATATTGGTGGCCAGTAAATAAGCAAGATATAACAACTGCTCTAATTCCTAAATAAAGCAAAATTGGAACAGCTATGTATTTGGTATAGTCTTTATTGACCTTTACTTATTTAAAGCTAGTCAATAAGATGAGAGTAGCTTTAAGAGCTCAATTTTAATAATTGCAAATTTTAAGCATATTTCATTATATCAAGATTTTTCTATACTGCATATAATGTTTTCCATTCTTGTTTTAAACCAAGAAAAGTACAGAGCTACTGTATCTGAGCTCAGTAATGGAAATCTATCATCTAATTGCTGTAGGTATTGATTAGACATGGTTTTCCAGAGTGTATATATAATAACAGCATGTGCTCTTGAATTAGAGGGAGAAAGGACAAAGCACGTCCAATACAAAGCTTTAGAAAAAAACACAATGCTATCAATATAGCTAGATTAATAACATTAATGTCTGTTTATGCATGTTTTCCCCAGCGTTTTCACACCTGCAAAGCTAAGGCAATGAACAGACTAATTAAAATAAAGCAAAGTTAAACATTTATCCGCCTGCAGCAGCCCATGACTCTTGTGATGTATTATATTTGTATAACCACATGCTGTTAAAGATAAGACAGGCCAAGTCATTCTGGTCTTGCCCACAGCTACTTCCTCAGACCTGACACATTCATAGATGAGGCTTTTGCTTGAAATCAGTAATTCCCACTGTTCATAAAAGTCATGTTGTTATTAGATATCCTTTTGGCAGGCGTCTGAGGTCAACAATATTTTATTGCTGGGTACCACGACTAGTGACAGTGCCCATTGATTGTGTGCAGGCTGCTTATGCACACAGGTGTGGGCAAATGCTGTATGTTCAGAGGCTTTCCTATTGACTGTAACTTAACACTGGGTGGGGTTTTAAAGTTCGGGTGAGGTCTCGTCCTCACATCCAATTCAAGTTAATGCCCAGCACTGCAGTACCTTGTATCACTGTTACTAAAAGTATGGCAATGGAAAGTACGGATACTTGTAAACATTGAAGAAACTGCAGCACTTGCACAACCGCCATAGCTCCTTCAGTCAGTTGATTGGCAGGGGTACTGGGAGTTAGACATCAATTTAATATTTATGGCATCCTAAGGATAGGCCATTCATTTTGTAAGACTGGATAACTCTTTAAAAGGTTGGTGGAAAGAGAGCTTTCAAAACAGCATAATCAAAGGCCAATGTCCTTTGTTGTTGCATACAATATTAACTGTTTTGAAGTCTGTGTGCATTTCCACTCATGGAACACTGTTGTTTTGGTGCACCTTTCCCCATGTTTATTCCCTGGGGGCTTCAGAGCAGCAGCGGTGGTGGACACATAGATAAATACAGCTTTTTTTTCTATTTTTTTTGCAGCATGGCTTTTTTCAACTTAAAGGGGTTTTACAATGAAGGCATTTTATGCTTGGTTTGTCCTGCTTCAGCCTTCAGTGTGTTCAGTAGGGGGCGTGTATGATTTGTTGGAACTGCAAATCATGTGAACCAGCAGGCTTGACATCATCATGCCTCAGTGTGCTCACTCTAGTCACACAAAGGTCTGTTTATGTCAAAAGCTGTGAGTAGCTACAATGTAGCTGAGAAGTTAGCACTTCTGTCTTTTAGCATAGGGGTCCGAGGTTTAAATCTCTGCAGGAACCAAACATGGATTTTTTTCTCAATGCACATACCTGATTGAGGTTTCTTCTTCCTTTTATTTATTTCTACTGAATTGGATTTTCAGCATTTTTAGAATTTTGAAACTACTGAAAATCCAACAGAATAACAAGCGCATAGACTTTAATGAAAAAACAACCTGTAGTCTGTACAGGTGTTTTTTTTCTGCTTGACGGCGTCCAGTGGAAAATTTACTACAGAAGTCTATGTATACCGCCGGGTGGGTTTTAGGTATTTTTTGTCACCTTTTTTGTCAGGTGGTTTAAAATTGTGCATACATTAAAAAAAACTGACTGAAAACTATTCAAAAAGTCCAAAAAAGCTTGCCACAAAAGTGACAAAAAAGTGACAAAAAACTAAAACCGCTCCAAAAACTTTTTTGGGCCGTTTTTTGACAAGAACTTAACAAAAACCTCGATTTTATGATTTGGTTTTCTGACAGTTTTTTGTCCTGGGGTTGAACACTCGCTCAGCAGTAAGTGTATGTGATTGCTAGGCAGGAAAAAGTCTGACAGTAGCTGCTTAAGAGGAGAGGTGATGTCTGAGCATGAGCGGCCAGGACTGAGGAGCTGTCATCATTGATTGAATCTCCTAGAGATGAGCTGTACTCTATGTATCACTAAGGTAGCAGCTAAAGTAAAAATGTTTATTAAACTCCCTTTAAGGAGTTTTTTAATCTCTTAAAGGGGTTGTTTCAATACAAAGATTAGCTTTCAACATGTAGGGAACGCTAAAGTTTTCCAAATATATTGCTTTGTTCTTTTTTTTTTGGTGAGGAGCTACAAATGATTTTATCACCTTCTGAGGGATCTCAGGTTTCTCTAGTTACTGACCTGTTTGCTTTTTCTCCCCTGTTGTTTGTTTTATCTGAGAGCAGGGGGTGAGCTCATCACACAGGTCACAGCACAGAGCTGCCAGCAGCCTGAGAGCTTGTGTGTTATCTGATCTTTCGGACAAGAGACACTAATTATTACTGTTTACTTTAGCTCTAAAGCTTCTCTGGACCTGGTAGCAGGAGATTGTTTATCTAATCTAGACTAATTAGCAGAAGTCTGAATACATGGAGCTTGTAAGCTAATTACCCATAGCTTGACCAGAAAGTGACAGGATGCAGGAATGAAAGAATGCTGCTGACTCTATGAAACAGTAAAATGAGACAACCACTTTAAATCCTAGAGCCTCAGAAATTGGGGAGATGACCGCACTTGCACAGTTCTCCCCATTTGTTAAAAAAAAAAAAACACACAAAAAATTAGGACATTACTTACTTAGAAAACACCACCATTTTGGGCCTTGTTCACAGCTCAATGGCTGGACTAAACTGAGCCCAGGGCAGGCATCTCTAGCCCTATATGCTCCTGGGAAAAAAAACTGACAGGTGGAGCTGATTGCTGAATAACAACTCAAAGATCTCACAGCTAAGCAAACACTTAAATGATACAGACTGCACATTAGCTTGGTACCTGTTCACACCAGCATGCAGAAAAGCTATGTTTTATGTTGGATACCCAGAAGTGCTGGGCAGCCTGCCTAATCTGTTAGTATGGATGTCACTAAGAGGCTGTAAGCCAGCATGGTGCATCACACATTTGCACTCTTATGTATTGCTTTATCTATATGCAATTGTAATACCGGCAGCCATCCCCCTCATGCCCTGAGAATGTGTGAGTGGTTGTTTAATGGGTATTTTTGCATTTCTGCAGTCTCTCCATGCATTATACTGTGGTTTTTCTGCATGCTGGTGTGAACAGGTTGTGGGATCTTTGAGTTGTTATTAGGCAATCAGCTTCACCTTTCAGCTTTTTTTCCCAGGAGGATATAAGGCTAGAAATGACTGCTTCTGGGCCCAGTTTATTCCAGCCATTGAGCTGTGAACAAGGCCCAAAATGGTGGTGTTTTCTCCCCATTTGTTTCCCTGAGAGTTCCACATGTAGTCAAGTGAGTGTGCTCAAATATATTCAGAACTACCATAGATATGAATGGGAGAAAGCTGCCCAAACATGGCCATCACTCGGTTATCTGAGTGTACTAGCTGCTCTTAGACAGGACTTAAAAAGATGACAAAACCCCATTCATTAATATGGACTGGAAAGTCCTTTCAGTGTTTAGGAATATGGAAGATAGTTTTCTACATATAGGTTAAACCTAGCAAACTGAAAAATTGATGTCTTTCAGTTCATCAGTTTTTTGAAGATTCTGGATTTGGCAAACATATTTTGGGCTGCAAAGAGAACTTTTTACCATCCAGTAGAAAATAATCTTGGATTTTCCAACCTATCATGGAGTAGTTTTCAGGGTTTGCAATGACTAAAAGTTGTTCCGGAAGGGGTCAATATTAGCAAAATGACCTCCAGCCCTACTATCCTGGTCATATATACTTGTAGAAACAACTTATGGGTATCTTACAAATTTTTCTTTAACCTGTCTGACATAGTCTAAAGGCCCTTTTAATTAAACTTCATTATGATATGGACCAAAATAATTTCAAGGGTCCTCTATAATTGAGCTCATAACTCATTAGCAATTAAGACAGCCTGCTGCAAGATTAATTCCTGGGTTTCCAAATTTGTGAGATTATGTAGAGGCAAAGTTGTCAGCTAGAAGGTAATAACTGAAGATTGATAATCATTAGTAAGGTTCACTTGCATCATATAAGGCATGATATCTTTCTTTCAGGTCTCTAGGATGGCATTGTAATTGTGTCTTTTTGTCTTGGGGGTGGGGTCAGAGTTTGTAGTACATTTGCATGAACTTTTCTAAGTTAGAAAGTCTTTTCAATAAACTACATGTCAATTAAAGGGGTTTTCCCAGACTTTTAAACACCTCCCTTCCACCTCCCACTGTGCTAAAATAAAAAATTGACCCATACTTATCCCTCCCAATAACACCGTTCCAGCACTACCAGAGCTCTAGTGTTTCTCTCCGGTCCTTAAAATGATGATGTAATTTTCATGGATCATATGATGCTGCAGCCAATCTCTGACCTCTGTGGTTACATGCTGTACATGGAGGATCCCGGCTGATGATCTACTGGGGGTCCCTGTATAGCTACCTACCTACTGGGGAGGCATATGTACCTACCTATATACTGGGGGGCCCCTGTATACCTACCTACCTATTGGGGGGAGGCTCTATATACCTATCTACCTACTGGGGTGGCCTTATATAGCTATCTACCTACTGGAGGGCCCTATATACCTTCCTACTGGGGGGGGCCTTTGTACCTATCTACCTACAGGGGGATCTTATTTACCTACTTACTGGGGGAATCTATATACATATCAACCTACTGGGGGCACTATATACCTCTCTACCTCCTGGGGGCTTATGTACCTACCTACCAACTGGGAGACCCTATGTAACTTCCAGTTGGGCAGGATGTATACCTACCTACCAATTGGGAGGAGGCCCTATATACCTACCTATCTACTGGGGGACTCTATATATCTATCTACCTAATCGGTGTGCCCTATATACATACCTACGAGAAGACCTATGTACCTATCTACTGGAGGACCCTGTATAACTACTTACTTACTTGAGAAGGGAGTATATACCTACCTACCTACCTACTGGGGAGATAAACAAAAGGTGTTTTTGGATAAATTTAAGGCAGATCTGGAGGAAACCAAACGTCGTAAATGGTACAGAGATCAGCGAGCTTATGAGGAGGGACGGATCCATTCCTGGAATATGAACACTTCTTCATTTACTAATGGACATCGTGATCGAAAGGGTAAAGCTTTTTATTCACATGGACAAGGGCCATCTGATATGTCAGCTAGTTTTTTGGAACAGTCTATGGACCAACGCCATCTAAAAGACGTACAAGAAGAGGAGGTCGCAGACGGTTCCGTCACAGGAAGAACCAGGTTACAAAAGAGCAACAAGAATGGTGCAACGAAACCAACACAAAAGAAGAAATAGATGTATCACAATCACCAGTGGTAAATATTTCTTCATTTCTTCATTTAATTTGACTATTGATCAGTTAAAGCTTTTGTCTAAGGGTTTGTCTTTTTGCCCTAATCCAAAAATAGACTGGTTTGGTTTAGAGCTGGACTTACATTCTTTTTTTCGCCAGATTAAGCTCCAGGTTTGGCATGAGACGAAGCTTGTACAACCATATATTCCTGAATCTATTGATATGCCTTTTTTTCTGTTTAAGAATTATGACTTACCATCTAACAGTGAGTTTGTTCCTCAAGTTAAGTCCTGTGCTGTTGATACATTTATCAATTTAGTTAAGCAGGATATTGAGGTTTTGCGATCTACTTGTAATAACAAACAGTTTTCTCGTCCAAATTTAACTACTCAGGAATTTATAGGGTTAAAGGAGTTGATGGATAATCCTGAATTAACTATAAAACCCGCCGATAAGGGCGGTGCTATAGTGGTGTTAGACACAGTAGCTTATATTCAGGAAGCTTATAGACAACTAAGTGATTCAAAAGTTTATAAGGTGTTGGATGGGGATCCTAGATGGGACTTTGAAAAGAAGATTGACATGATTGTGAATCAAGCTTTTCAAGCTAAATTAATCGACAAAGAACTTAGGGATTTTCTTATTTTTAAATTCCCAGTTATTCCCGTATTGTACTTGCTACCCAAAATTCACATGTCCTTAACCAGTCCTGGATGGCCAATTGTGTCAGGTAGAGGGTCCTTGTTTAATAATATTTAAAATTTTTTGGACAAAGTTCTTAGAAATTTTCTGATTGAGGCCAAGTCCTTTATCAAAGATACTACTGATTTTATTGATAAAATACAAAATCTTGAAGTTCCAAGTGGTGCAATTTTAGCATCATTTGATATTGTTAGCCTCTATACCCCTATCCAACATGAGTTAGGTTTAAAAGTACTTGAAAGGGTTTTGACATCAGGACAATGTGAGCAAAGCAATGAGAGCAAAGATGTTTTGCTTTCTTTATTACATTTGGTTTTGACATGTAATTATTTTATGTTCCAGGGTAAGTTCTACCTACAGTTAATGGGAACAGCCAGGGGCACCAATGTGGCGCCCACGTACACAAATCTTTTTGTCACATCCTTCGAGGAGGATTTAATCTATGTGTCCCACCACTTCCAGAGGGTTGTGAGGTGGTGGCGATACATAGATGACGACTTCCTAGTATGGTCTGGTTCTCTTGATCAGTTGTTTGAGTTTCATAAGTTTTTGAATTCTATTAATAGTGATCTCCAGTTTACTTTAGTTTATTCTTTTGATACTATTAATTTTTTAGATATGAATATTTCTATCTGGGATAAACAACTAGTGACAGATTTGCATACTAAGGCAACAGACAAGAACTCATTGCTTCATTTTACAAGTTTTCACCCCCGGTCCATGGTCAGATCTCTTCCATATAGCCAAATGTTGAGAGCTAGACGAATTGTTAAAGATGAACAGAAGTTTAATTCTACATTGAACTCTATGAAAAAAAACTTTAGAGAAAGGGGTTACCCTAATAAATTACTCGAACAGCAGGCTAATAAGGTACGGTCTGTAACAAGGACACAGGCTCTACAGCATTGTCATAAAGACGGTGGTGATAAATGTGTGGTTATTGTATCTAATTTTAACGAGAAAAGTTCAAAGATTAATAAGATCATTAAAAAATATTGGCCTATTCTTCAAAATAGTTTTCCTCAAATTCAGGATTTTCAGATTTTTTCTTTGTCGTCTTATCGCAGACCTCCAAACCTCCGTGACAAGTTGGTTAAATCTATGGTCCCAGTTAAATCTAACATACAACGTACAATCACAAGTGTTCCTAGGTTGTGCAGTTTTCCATGTCTTGGTTGTATTAATTGTTCTTTTATGAATAAGGGATCTTCATTTATACATCCGATTAGTCTAGTTGAATATAAGATACATTTTTTTCTAACTTGTGGCTCTGACTGGGTCATTTTACGTATTGTGGTGCCCATGCCAACTTTTGTATGTGGCTGAGACCAAATGTGATATGCGCACTCGCTTGAACAATCATAGACATACAATACGGAAACGACGTCAGGATCTTCCAGTATCAAAGCATTTTTCAGATTTAGGTCATTCGGAAAGGGATCTGAAGTTTATGATTCTAAACCATGTCCCAATGCCAAAGAGAGGTGGTGATCGTCTTATATTGTTAAAGAAACGTGAACTTGAATGGATCTTTAAGCTAAATACACTCAAACCAGCTGGTCTGAATGTTGAATTCAATATTACTCGTAGTATGCGATAATGTTTATAGTCTCTATTTTTTGTTTTTTGTGTAGGCATTGTGAATATATTTTATATTAATTTTTTCATTTTTCTTTTTCTTTAGGATCTTTCTTGAATGTGTTGGCGGATGAAATGATCTTGCTCACTGATGCTGAACTATAGATTAGTTTATTGAATATTATTTTATATGTACGGTCATGCCCCCCCCTGTCTGTTTGCTGTATATTGATATGTTATAAAATTGTCTTAATAATTGCCTTAATAGTATATTATGTTTCTTATTTTAGTGTTGGAGTACACTTTTGGCTTACCATGGAGGGATTCTACTCTGAGCGATGTGGTTCATTTAATATAGCCCAGTTGCTCATTGAGTGTTTTGGTGTTTCTATGCCTCTCTCCTAACGGTAATGCGGTGTGGTATTCACCCCCTCCTAACTTTGGTTTAGCCGGTCCTTGATTCTCTTTCCATGTCTATCTATTGAGAAACAGTTGCTAAGGATGCGTTGTCTTCTGCCCGTATCTAGTTTCCGGACATGCGCGGTCTGTTCCAACGAGGCCGCGTCGTGTCTGGGCATTGGGCATGTTTTGTCATATCCGTTTTTCAGTTCAGATTTGTTGGGCATGCGCAGTACAGGAACAGGGACGCCGAGGGTTGCGGTCATCTAGAGCAGCATAATGTGAGTTTAAGTCTTCGCCTAATCATTATGAAATTATTTTAATGTTATAGTCTTCTTTATTATGTTTCATTCATATTCGGGAATTGAATATGTTTATGTTCATTATATGTTTATATTTATAAACAATTTTTCACTAACGAATTTGTTTATTTTCTGTAAATTATGTTTGTACGTTAATTATTATTAAGTATGTAATTACACTTTTTCACTTGTAAATCATGCTTGACAAAGGCTCCGTGAGGGAGCAGAAACGTCACTCGTTCTTGGTATGGAGGAATAAATCACTCTTGCACCTTGAAGTCTTCCTGGAGTGCTGTGGATTTTTTCTATTCTATACTGGGGAGACTATATACCCACTCAGTGGCTACCTAATGGGGAACTTTTTTCATCACCTATTAAGTAGATCTGTATACTTACTGAGGTTGTCCTATATACTTACATTCTGAAGATACCTATTTACCTACCAACTGTGGGAGGGCTATGTACTTACCTAATTGGGGCCTACATATCTACCTGCCTATCTACCTTTATAATGCTTATCTACTTAAAAGGGGCTTACATACCTATATAGCTAATGGGGTCTTAAGTACATATATATCGAAATAGAACTTTACCGACTTAATAGGAAGAGTCTGCCCAATTATCTAACTCACTAATTTTGAGATTCTAATTTATCTAAAATGTGCATCTAGCTAACTGCCTAATTTGGGGGGCTGCTTACTAAATAAGGTGTGTACCTACCAAATAGTGACACAAATGGGGGTCCTATAATTGCCTGCGGGAGCTTTCACTGTTACATTGGGTACAATTACTGCGTGGGGAACCAAAATGGGCATTATTACCATTAAGGGTGGTTTGGATGAGGAGTTTGTACATTGTTGGGAATTGGTAGGAAAGTGCTGGAAAAAATAGGAATCTAACATGTTTGTGTAATAAATTCTGCAGGGACAAGCTGTGGGGAGTTATGCCAGGAGAAGACATTTTAATGGTCTGGACCTGATGGAGAAATAAAAGGAAAAGTGAGGACTCTCATCAGAGAAGCCATCACCTGTGAGTCACTGGATGTAATTACACTTTAATCACTTTTATATCTGCAGCGCGCCTGTGTAGCGCATGGTATCTACCACTATATGGGCACTGCAGAAATAGCGTTCTTGATGTAATGGTTTATATTAACCCCTTCCTGACGGACGGTCATAATAATATGGCTCTACATTTTTTTGATCTTTGCCTTCTGAAAGCAAGTATAGAGTATACTAGGGAACAGCAAAAAAATTCTAAGTGGGGCAGAATTTGAAAAAAACTGTACTTGCGCCATGTTTGCAGGAGGTTTGTTTTTACGGAGTTCATTCTTCGGTAAAAATGATGTGTTATCTGTATTCTACAGTTTGTTACGCATCTGGCAATACCAAACATGTAGGGTTTCCGTTATTTTTTGGTACCGTAAAAAAATTCCAAACATTTTCTATTCTTGAAATTTGCGCTTTGGCGCCATTTTGTGCGTCCAATAACTTTTTTATACTAACACCTACGGACATCAGTGAGGTGGCATTTTTTGTGGGCAGATGTGTACTTTATAAGGCTAGCACTTTGAAATGGATGTGACTTTTTTGATTACTTTTATTCCAATTTTTATGTGACGTGAAATGACCAAAAAAACGCAGTTTTGGCATTTGGAATTTATTTCTTCTACGGTGTTCAGCGTATGGGATAAATTATATTATATTTTTATAGATCGGACTTTTTTGGATGCGACGATACCAAATATGTGTAACTTTTTATTATTTTATTGTTTTTATTGTTTGTAAAATAGGGAAAGGGAGGTGAGTTGAACTTTGAATACTTTTTTTTGTACTTTAAAACTTTATTTATTTTTTTTACTTTAACATTTAGTCCCCCTATGGTGCTTGACCGCTAGTGGGCACGATCGTTAATACAGCCTAATTCATTGCATAGGCAATGCAGTAGGGTGTACAAAGATGGAGGATTCCCCACTTCCTGTCTGCGGACGGAAGTGGGGCAAACAGGAACATTTCAGCGATCAGAGCCTTCACAATGGTCTGCACTGCCATGTTAGCCCGTCGGGATTCAGCGATCTTATCGCTGATGTCCCGTTCGGGCTGAAAAACGGTGCGCGGCACTGCTTTTCAGTCATTCAGACGCCGCTGCCATCTTTGCCGCAGTGCCTGATGGGTTAAACAGCAGTCGGGCGACGCCGCTCACCTGCGCTGAAACCGCCGGGTGTTAGCTGCAATTAGCCGTCATATGTCATAGGTCAGTAAGGGGTTAAGTAACAGTACAATGGTTTTATTCACTGTCTTTATGAAGTTGATATGTGGTCATGGTGTGGCGGTATTATTTGGTCTTTCTATATTGGTATTATTGGTCTTGGTATATTGATTTAGTTAATAACAGTATGGTGGTATTAGTCATCCTATGGTATTTTCTATGTGGTGGTATTATTTGGTCATAGTGTGGTGGAATTATTTGGTCTTTCCATATTGTTATTGGTAATATTGGTCTTGGTATACTGGTTTGATCAGTAACGTTATGGAAGCATTAGTCACTATGTAGTGGTGAGATACATTCACCCCACATTTATTTTTTTTTTTGTTGGGGGGGGAGGTGAGGAGAAAGAGGGAACAGATGCGTTTGCTGTTTAACTTGTTTTCCTTTTACTGCCACAGCCTGGCCCCGATTAAATTAAGTTTCTTGTACTAAACAATCCCGTGAGAGGGGCTGCGGGCGCGTCCGTTCCATGACCTTCTCCCCGGTACCGGGGCCGAGTGGCCCCGCTGTCCGTGCGCCGGGCCGTGGGCACACTCGTTCCCCGGAGGTTAGGTACTCACCCAACCACGCTTCTGACTCCTTGTGCTCCCGTGCAGGCCGGTGCGCGCGTCCCCGCTTCCTAGGGCACGCGCTGGCTTGCTCAGTTTTAAAGGGCCAGCGTGCTGGTAACTGGCAGTTGCCGGCCGCTGACCCTATGTAATGGCTCCTCCTCCGGCAGTCCTCTGCTGGATCTTTAGTGCCCTTGGAGCCTTCTGAGAAAGCGTATAGTCTTGTCTAGTGTCTCCTGTGTACCGTTCAACCTTGCTACCGTCCTACGACCACGAACCTCTTCCGCCTGCCCTGACCTACCACCTGTCCCTGGCTACGATTCAGCCTTCTGATTTTGTTACCATGCTCACCCTTGGCTGCCGCCGCAAGCGAGTCCCGCCGGGGAAGCGACCTGGTAGTTTCCCGCCGCAGCAAGTCCATCCCGCTTTGCGGCGGGCTTTGGTGAAAACCGGGTTCTACTTAGACTCCGGTCCCTGGTGTGGACTTTCATCATCGCTTGCGGTGGTCCAGCAGATCCACTACTGATACCGTTACACCCTTTAAGAAGAAATTATTTTCTGTGGCACGCTACATCACAGACATTCGTCACACCAAGTAGGGAACCTGTTGTTAAAAAGAAGTGGTCCACAGCCATTGTCCAGGGTAGGAGGACCAGTGCTGCCAATAGAAATTTTGGGGCCTCATACAGCCAAAGTGCCTGGGCCTCCATTCCATGTCCCGCCCCAAACACGCCCCTTCCCAGGCACCACCCCAAACATGCCCCTCCCAGGCACCACCCATTCTCTTCCGTAGACCCGCCCCCTTCCACATCCTCATTATTTCCTAGTCCGGACAATATAACTTTTTGAACAATTTTATTCTAATTTTTATAGGATATGAAATGACCAAAAAACTGCAATTTTGGCGTTTGTTTTGTTTTTTTGTTTTACAGTGTTCAGTGTACGGGATAAATAGTGTTATAGTTTAATAGATCGAATTTTTTATGGACACGGCGACACCAAATGTGGGGAACTTTTTCTTATTTTATTTTTCTTATTTGTAAAATGGTGAAAGGGGGGTGATTTGAACGTATAATACTTTTTTTTTACTTCAACTTTGAGTAGCCCTAGGGTGCTTCACCACTAGGGGACACAATAATTTTTACAGCCTAATGCATTGTGTATAGAATGCATTAGGGTGTACCAATATGGCAGTTCGCCCAGTTCCTGCCTGGAGGGGGAGCAGGAGGCCCTCTCACGCACACAGCTGGGGTCCACTGAGCCATGTAAGTGGTGGGGGATGCAATGTGTGTGTGTGTGTGGGGGATGAGAGGGCCCCCCCCCCCGGCCATGTGTTTGTGGGTGTGAGGGCCCCCTTCTCCCCTCGGAACTGTGGGTGTGTAAGAGGGCTCCCTCGGCCGTGTGTGTGGGTGAGAGGGCCCTCTCAACCCCCACCCACACACACATTGCGGGGGGGAGGAGGGGCCCCACACAAAGATAGCAGTGCTAGGGGGAGGAGGGGGCCTCCCATACAGACAGCAGGGCTGGAGGTGAGGGGGGACCCCCACATTGCAGAGCTGGGGGTGAGGAGGGTCCCCCACATAGAAAGCAGGGCTGGGGGTGAGGAAGGGACCCCAACATAGAGAGAAGGGCTGGGAGGGAGGCGGGGGCCCCCCATGCAGATAGCAGGGCTGGGGGGGGAGGGAGAGGGGTCCCCCACATATATAGCAGGGCTGGGGGGGAGAAAGGGGTGAGGAGCACTGCTGAAAAGGGGTACTAGCTCCAATTTACAGCTACACCATGCACATGATGCTTTTTCTATTTACATGTCCTGCAACCGGAGTCGGGATCTCCTCTCTCTGTCGGTGCCGCACTGTACTGCCCAGCGGCGGGATGCAGAACAATTTAAATTCGTGAGGGCCCTGCCCCCAAGGGCATGGGGCCTCACGGATTCAGCACAGTCAAAAACAGCAAAAGGTCAGCTCACCCCAACATAATCCAGCCTCAGTGGTTTGGTCAGCACGCATTCACCCAGAGTCCAGGGCGTGGTCCAAGTAGTACTAGCAAACACGATGGATGCAGCGAAAACCACCAATGGAAGTATAATAAAACTTAAGTCCTTTTATTTAGGGTAAATATAAAACTTACAAGCATTCCCATGTGCAACATCCCCTCAAAGCATCGGAGTTAGCTTACGCGTTTCGGGTGTAAGCACACCCTTAGTCATAGCATGACTAAGGGTGTGCTTACACCCGAAACGCGTAAGCTAACTCCGATGCTTTGAGGGGATGTTGCACATGGGAATGCTTGTAAGTTTTATATTTACCCTAAATAAAAGGACTTAAGTTTTATTATACTTCCATTGGTGGTTTTCGCTGCATCCATCGTGTTTGCTAGTACTACTTGGCCTCACGGATTCACATGTTCTGCAACCCACAGGCAGAGGAGGAGGGCCCGGCTACTGCTACAGCACGCAGGACCTGTAAGTAGAAAGTGACTGTGCAGGAGGCGGAGCGCAGCTGTGGCTGGGAGCGCGGGCCCCCTCACAGCAGCGGTGTCACCACTCGCCGGCCACTGCTGGGCCCTGAGACTGCGAAGCTCAGAAGCGGCGCGCTCTATTCTGTAATGTGAAATAAGGGGCCTTCTTGCCGCAGGCCCCTTATTTCACCGGGTCCCGTCCAGGAGTACAACCTGTACCCTCTGTGCGGCGGCCCTGAGTAGGACCCAAAATAAAGTTTTGCACCAGGGATTGCGAGTTTTTAGCTAAGTCCCTGCTGCCTACCATGGAAAAAGTTATACAATGTACGTGACTGTGATGCAGTAATGATTTTAAATGCCTTGCATTGCTCCTCTAATGAAACAACAGCATCTATCAGTGAAGCTTTAATTTTGTGTGAGTAGCTGCCAGAAGAGGCAGAGCTACAGTAAGTATGTAAGAAGCAGAAGTTTGAATCAATAATGATACAGGAAGACACTTTAGATAAACTGGAGTTGCAGAGCTGAGCACTGCCCTAACAAAGCTGAGCTATAAAGCTATAAAGTAGTCAACACATAAGCAGTGATAAAAACAAACAGCAGGTAAGCATCTGCGTGTAGAGATTTACACAGAATCTCTAATTCTGGGCACCAATTTGTAATTTTGTGATGATCAAGATAACATTTAAATATGTTATAAATGAAGAGATATTGTTAATCTAGGAGATTTAACCCCATGCTGATGCAGGAAGAGAATGTTCATCTAGAATGGTGGTTACTTTTCAGATTACGATGCGCACTTTCATTCTGCAGTTAATGGGTGATGGGATAGTGAGAACAGCTATTGGAGATAGTCATCGTCATAAGCCAGCAGTCCTGGTTCAGTGATCACTGTGATTAGTTAGTCCATCCAGATTGATAGATGTGATTGGTCAGAGCTCAGGCTTGGACTGGCAGACAGGGGAATAGGGGAAACCCCCGGTGGGCCCCTGAGTATTGTGGACCTGGAGTTGTTTTTTAACTGCATTAACATCTTCAGAGGTCCACAGCCTGGTTAAAAAAAAACACAAAAATGTTATACTTACCTGTCTCCCACTGCTGACCCACTCCTCTTCACTTCTGGGTTCCCGTCCCAAAACACTGAAGAGGCTTGTGCTCCATTTGAAGTGAATATAGCACAAGCCTCTTATGTGTGCCAGGTTGAGAAGTGAAGGAAAAGTCTGGAGCTGCAGCAGTGGGGGACAGAAATGTAAGTATAACTTTTTTTTGCATTTTTACCAGCCTAGCCCCATTTCTCATTATTTTTTTTCCTGTCACCCAACAAATGTAAGGCTTTCTAGATACAAAAACTTTGCATACAATATCTTCCTAAAGTCTGGAATCCAAAGGTATCACCAATTTCTATGTTTCCTTCTTTAAGATGCTTTGTTGGAAATAATTACAGTCCCCTTGAGCTGCTGCTGATTTGTGGGTCTTTCTGCATTTATTTTTGTCTTCAGCAAGTAAAAAGCATGCTCAATCAGACTGAGCTCAGATGATGGACTCAAATATTGAAAGAATATTCAATTTCTTTAGCTTATGCGTTTTTGGGTCAGTTTTATGTTTTAGATTTTCATCCATCTACTGTTGCAAGAAAAAGTAAGTCAACCCTTTGAAATTATCTAAACTACTGAATTAATTACTAATAAAATGTGGTGTCATTGTTATTTAAGTCACAATTATAGAAAAAAAATCTAAACAATAATGCACAAAAAGTGTCACTTTTCATGCCTTTTATTAAAGCCACAGTGTCTCGATAGGGTTAAGGTCACAGCCCTGAACTGGGTAATTGTCTTGTTGCATCACTCAACGTCTCTTCAGTTGGAGATTACATACTGTTGCCCATACATTAGTCTGTAAAAAGTTTGATACATCTTTAAATGAATTGTTCCCTGTATAATTTCAAGGGTCCAGGTTAGGAGGCAGCAAAGTAGCCCCAAACCATTATGCTTTCACCACAATGCTTCACAGTTTGGATGAGGTTTTGGTGCTGGTGTACAGTGTTAATCTTCTACCAAACAGAGTTTTGTGCATTTGTGCTAAAAAGTATCTGTTTTGCAGCCCATCTCTAAAGCCATGGGGATGCCTCGGGAAAAATGTTCTATGGACAGACCAGACAAAAATAGAACAAAAAATAGAAAGGGACAGATTTTTCAATACTCTTTAACATTTAGGCCGTATATAATTAGACCGGATATAATCCATCACATTTAATATAGTGTTGATTAATTTGACACAGGTCTAGACTTTCAGTTTAAACCTTGTATTAGTTGGCTAACTTTATACTACTAATTGTGCCAAAATGTTTGCACCCAGTTTTGTGTGCTAAGCCACACCCATTTCTGTTAAGCCACATACCCTTTACCAAGGCCATTACCAAGGTACAGCAGAAGTTTCTAGAAAATTTCTAAAAAATAATGAATGTGGTATACAGCATGTACGCCATTAATTTTTGTGCACATTGAGCCATAATGCTGGCCCAACTGCATTAATAAATGTGCTCTTTTCATTCCATTATATTTGCAGCACGATGGAAAAAAATCACAATTTTGGTTATATAGTTATATAGTTTGTAAGGCCGAAAAAAGACAGACGTCCCTCCAGTTCAGCCTCTTGTGCTAAAGTGTTGATCCAGAGGAAGGCAAAACCCCCCATGAGGTAGAAGCCAATCATCCTCATTTTAGGGAAAAAAAATTCCTTCCCGACTCCAATCTGGCAATCAGAATAAATTTCTGGATCAACAACCCTACTCCAGAATCCTAGTCACTATAACTTGTTATATTATTGCACTCTGGAAATACATCCGGACCCTTTTTGAACTCTATTAGTGAATTCACCATGACAAGTTCCTCAGGCAGAGAGTTCAACAGTCTCACTGCTCTTACAGTAGAGATCCTTTCTATGTTGATGCAGAAACGTTCTTTCCTCTTGGCGCAGAGGACGCCCCCTTGTACTAGATCCAGTGGTATAAATAGAGCATAAATAGATCTTGTGAGAGATATCTATATTGACCTATGATATATTTAAACATATTTATTATGTCCCCCTGAAGCCGTCTTTTCTCTTAACTAAATAACCCTAATGTTGCTAACCTTTCTGGGTATTGCAGTCCACCCAGTCCTTTTATTATTTTTGTTGCCTGCCATTGATGTTTTTTTTTTAAGGTGTTTATCGTGCAGGTTAAATAATATGACAGTTTTATAGCCCAGGTCATTACGGACAGGGTGAAACCAAATGTGTATTTTTTTTTTTATGTTATTTTTTTTCACTGATAAACATTTGTATTAGGGAGACTGATGGTGTGTGACTTTAACTATGTTTTTTCCCACTTTTATCTTTAAAAAAAATGTATTTACTTATCCTACTATGGGACTAGACTCAGCAATAGGTAGATCGCAGATTGCTGGTATAATATATTGCAGTGCAAGTTTGTACTGTAATGTATTGTGTAACAGTCATTCAGCCTGTCAGGCTCTGGTCAGGCTCAGGCTGACTTGCTGATTAGAGCCATTACATTTTTATTTTTCTATCTACATAGAGATATGAGGGCTTTTATTTTGATGGACAAAATAGTGAATGCTTGTTACTTGCTAATGCTGCCATTGACTGTACCATAAAATATACTAAGAAACCGAAAAAAAAATCTTAGTGGTTTAAAATGTAAAAAAAAATTTACTTGTGCCATGTTTGAGAGAGTTTCTATGACATTTACTCTTTGGTATAAATAATTATAATATTATCTGTATTTTGCAGGTTGATATGATTCTGGGGATACCAATTATAAAGTGATTTCGTTAAGTACTTTTTAAAAAACTACAAACATTCTCTATTTCTTAAATTTGTGCTGCAGCGCCATTTTCTATGACCAATAACTTTTATTATTATTATTATTATTATTATTTATTTTAAAGCGCCATTGATTCCAGGGCACTGTACATTCGTGGGGGTTACATACATTACATAAGTCAAACGAGTACAGTGATAAGGGATAATGACAATTGGCATGACAGAGGGAGAGAGGACCCTACCCGCGAGGGCTTACAGTCTACAAGGAGGGGGAAAGAGACAGGAGGTGAGGGGCAGACATGTCTGTGGAGGAAGTAGTGACAAGTTTAGTGAAGGTTATAGGCAAGCCTGAAGAAATGGGTTTTCAGGTTGCTTTTGAAGCTGGTGAAAGTGGAGGAGAGTCTGATGTGTTGGGGCAGTGAGTTCCAGAGTGTGGGTGAAGCACGGGAGAAGTCTTGGAGACGGTTGTGTGGGGAGCAGAGGAGAAGGTCCTGTGAGGAGCGGAGAGTGCGTGGGGGGGAGATATTTGGAAATTAGGGCAGAGATGTATGGAGGGGAGAGGTCATGGAGAGCCTTGTAGGTCATGGTTAGTAGCTTGAAATGAATTCGCTGGGCAATGGGAAGCCAGTGAAGGGATTGGCAGAGGGGAGAGGCAGAGGAGTAGCGAGGAGAGAGGTGGATAAGACGGGCAGCAGAGTTAAGGATGGATTGGAGGGGAGCGAGGGTGCCAGCTGGGAGGCCACTGAGAAGGATGTTGCAGTAGTCTAGGCGGGAGATGACAAGGGCATGGACCAGCATTTTTGTAGTGTCATAGCCAAGGAATGAGCGGATGCGAGAGATGTTTTTCAGGTGGAGGCGGCAGGCAGAGGTGAGGGTTTGGATTTGTGGTTTGAAAGATAAAGCAGAGTCTAGGATTAACCCAAGACAGCGGACTTGTGGGACCGGTGAAAGTGTAGAGCCGTTGACTGTAATAGAGAGATCAGGGGCAGGGGTAGAGTTGGATGGTGGAAAGATGATGAGTTCTGTTTTTTCCACATTTAGTTTTAGGAGACGTGAGGAGAAGAAGGAGGAAATGGAGGACAGACAGTCAGGGATCCGGGAGAGTAGAGAAGTGACATCTGGGCCAGAGATGTAGAGTTGGGTATCATCAGCATACAGGTGGTAATGAAAGCCATGTGAGGCTATGAGCTGACCGAGGCCAAGGGTGTAGATAGAGAAGAGTAGTGGACCCAGGACTGACCCTTGGGGGACACCAACAGAGAGTGGCTGGGGGGAGGAGGTGGAGCAAGAATGAGAGACGCTGAAAGTCCGATCAGTGAGGTACGAGGAGATCCAGGAAAGAGCCAAGTCCGTGATGCCGAGGGAGGAGAGGATTTGTAGCAGGAGGGAATGGTCGACAGTGTCAAAGGCAGAGGACAGGTCTAAGAGGAGGAGCACAGAGTAGTGGCATGAGGCTTTAGCAGTTACTAGATCATTAGTGACTTTGGTTAGGGCAGTTTCGGTAGAGTGGTGGGGTCAAAAACCAGATTGTAGTGGGTCAAGAAGAGAGTTGGAGGAGAGGTGGGAGGACAGCTGAAGATAGACGTGCTGCTCGAGGAGTTTGGAAGCAAAAGGGAGCAGTGAGATGGGGCGATAGTTGGACAGAGAAGAGGGGTCAAGGGTTGTTTTTTTTAGGATTGGAGTGATAGTAGCATGTTTAAAGGCAGAAGGGAAGATGCCAGAGGTTATTGATAGGTTGAAGAGATGGGTGAGTGCTGGGATGATAGAAGCACTGAGGTCTTTTGTGTTCTTCCATCTAAGGACCTGAGTGAGGGTGTGTTTTTGTGGGCTGAAGTGTAGTATTTGTTTTGGGACAAATGCAACTTTTTGATCACCTTTTAGTCCAGTTTTCAAGGGATGTGAAATTTAAAAAAAAAACAAAAAACAAAAAACACATTTATGGCATTTGGAATTTTTTTCTTCTACGGTGTTCAGCGTACAAGATAAATGATGTTATATTTTTAATAAATCAGACTATTAAGCCAATACCAATTATATGTAACTTCTTTATTTTTTTATTTGTAAAATGGCAAAAGGGGGAGGGTGATTTGAACTTTTATTATTTTTAATTATTTCTTATACTTTTAAAACTTTTTTTAGCCTTTACCTTTAGTCCCCCTAGGGTACATGACCACATGGAGGCTCGATCATTTGTATAATGCAGAAAGGTGTACCAAGATGGCTGTTCTATTACTTCCTTCCTGGGTCATGAAGTAATAGAATACTTACCATGGCAGCTATGGAAGCCTTCATTAGACCTCCAGCTGCCATGGAAATAGATTGGCTCCTCACAATTTTGCTGCGGGGGTGCTGATCAGAGTAAGGAATGGTGTGCAGCATAATTTCTCATTCATTTATACGCTGTGGCTGTAATCATCATGGCATCTAAGTGGTTAAACAGCAGGAATCTGAGCTATCTTTGTTCCCTGCTGTTAACAGCTAGTGACAGCTACAATTAGCAACTGGCATCCGCCTCCTATGTAATGGACTTCCTGATTAAGCCATATACATTGGACCTTAGCAACAAAAGGAAGTACCCATACATTTATTGTCAGTAAGGCATTAAACACCACAAATACGGCAGAGAAGCTTTGCCGGTGTCTCCAGTCGTTGTTTACAAGTGTTTGGCACATGATTGCTTCACTTTGTCAGTGGCCACAGTGGTCAAATACTGTATAATTTACATCAGTACACAGCATCTATGCTGGATCGGTGAGAATGGGGTTAAAAACGTAAGTACAGTCTGTTATTATTTTTGCAAATTGACTGATCTTTATATATATTTAATTTTTATGTAGGACAACCCCTGTAAGGATTAATTTCACAAATGCAGCCAACAGATATAAAATACGTTAGGAAATACATCACCATTACAGCTTGTTCTCTACTTGTATAGATACCAAATTCCACAGAATGCTTGCTTTCTTTCTCTTGCTAAGTGTAGCTACTAAGTACAGTTTTTGTACCAGTTTCTTGATGGAGTCCTGCATTGCATTATATTTCTTGTGTTTTGAGCCAACTATGAAATCTATTTGTGTATGAATCCACTGCACGAGGCTATTGCCTGAAAAGCCTCCAAAGATTTCATAATTCTTGTAAATAAAGGACTCCTTGACAGCTGTGCCTTTTTTATTTCCATGAGCTTCAGGTCATTAATTTTGATTGTGTGCTTCAGCCAGGGAGAAGCACACAAACCACAGAGCTAAGTGACAAAAAAAACTAAGCTCCATCAGAATCGTGTTGACAAATCAAGAGCCAAGACTTGAAAGCTCAGACTTTTTTGTTTCTGCTGAGACGGCTTGTCTTTTAAGTGTTTGCTGCATTGTCTTTCTATTGCTGTGTTTCCTTGTTTGCTTTCTTGTCTGTGCTCACTTTCTAATCAACTTGATGAATCTCATCTTTAACAGCTCTTTTTTATTTGCTAAGAATTTTGGTAAGCCGAACGTCCCTCACATTACAACTTATTCTTTTATTTTTATTTTTTAAACTTGTTCCAACTGAATTATAGTGTCAGCAATACATCTGAATATTACATATGCTGTCATTTCTGGCAAGGATGGTGATTACTAGGGGTAAATGCCCACAAGATAACTAAAGTAATTTAGGCACATTAATTATGATATTTGGAACACAATTCTGGCATGATTTTCTCCAAGATAATGACTAGAGATGACCAAATTTTCCCCAACAATTCGGTTCGTTCAGAATTAATTTGCAATGAATCGTGTTAAAAACAGCTATTTCCTGGCTGCAGAGAGCCTGTATGGTGTTGTAGAACATTGTGCCATGCAGAAATATGAATAGGGAGCGTGGTTTGGTAATGAAACAATGCTGTAATTTAGTATGACACACAGATGACAGGCGCCGCTCTTAGAATTGCTTCACACTTCACTTATCTGGGCAGTAACAGGGTCAAAACTCGGTCAATAATCAGTATTGCTAAAGCCAAAAAGAAACAGGAGTTGATCCAAAACAGAGATGACAAGTAAATGGAATATTTGCATGTCTTCTGTGTTCCTTACAGACTGACGTGTGTAGGGCAGAAATACACATACTGGATTTGACACAGAGTTCCCCACAATAGTGAACAAATTAACTCGTTGCCACAGATTGCAATATCCCAAAATAAAAATGCTGGTTCAGTATATATGATACACACACACTGTGTATTTGAAAGGTATTTCACCCCAGTAACTCTAAAATTGGAAATATTTTGCACAGAGTGCAATCTAGTGCTGCTACAGAGAGATGCTTGTGCATATGACACACAGTGACAAGAGGCAGAATTTAACATGGCTGCCCTATTTATAGGGCTGTGACTTCACAGAAGCTGACTGCTGATTGGCTGAATGTCTGTACATGTCATTGAGGATGTTCTTTTCTTCCTCCCATAGTTCTTTACCCCATGTCACGCCATGTGCTTGCGGCCATTTTAGATTTGTTACCACGAATCGCCATGAACTTTGGCTTCGCTCAGAATTGAATTTTTCCTGAAATTCTAAATGAATTCCACTTCTTTAGAATCGGTTAGCTCCTCTCTAATAATGACATGCCAGCTTTATAACACAATTTTAATGTGTTTTAGAAAATGTTAAAAAACTTCTGCAACTTGTTCAACAAAAAGAGTACAACCTCGTCAAGTGTGGTTTAGTGTAAGCAATCACTGCTTAGTCTGCAATGCTGTGAGGCAAACAATTTGCCAAAATTTTGCTGTAATTAGTGGCATAAAGTAAGCCAGCACGATAGAACCAAAAGTAAGGGACTTGATCCCGAAACGCGTTGGCGTGTGCCATGTCTGTTTGCAACCTGGTTATGCCCTGATCACTGTTGTTCATCCATGTACGTGACCTAAAGAAAAAAGGCTTTTTATGGAAAACAAATAAAGTTATTGGACTTTACCTTTATCGCCTTGTCGGCCTGGAATCTCCTCTCTCTTCCTCCTCTGTGTGAAGCTGTTACACTTTCATGTGAGTTGTTTGTTGCCAGCTAATAGAGGTTGCAAACTTAGATTAGACAGTCTATACATGTCAACACTATAATAAATGTGGCACATTTGTAGACTATCTAGCCTAAGTTTACACTGTCTGAGCATTGGAAAGTATTGATAAATCTCTCTTGTTATCTTCTAAAGTAGTTTGAGTATTTATTATTTAGTTCAAATATACTGTAAACTGATGATTATAGGACAGCTTTAAAAATACATTCTAATACTTAGATGGCAACACATTCATCAGTATATGAATAATCTGGGGCATGCTTAAACACTTTTTTTTTTTAACTCTATGCCATTTATGAGTTGGCACCAAGTTATGAGTTTGCGTCAATAACTGTGCCAGAATGTAGGTGCATTTTGGGTCACGTCATTGCACCTTAAACCATACTCATTTCTGTGAAGCCATGCCCTTTGTATCAAAGCCACGCTCCTGGATCGGATGTGGCATTCAAGTGTCTAAAAACTGTATAAAACGCATAAAAAATGTTGTGTGAAACATGTACCCTCATATGGTCATGCAAATTGCACCAGAGTTCTGCAGCAATTGCCATAGTAAATCTGCCTCAATGAGTAACAATATTAAAGGGATTGTTCAGTCTTCTGAATAGTTATTGTGACTCTTTCTGGACATAAATATTTATTAATTGGCTGGAGCAGGTACGCAGATAGTAACATCACTATCAAGCCTACCCACTACACTCACTTTTTATAGATATTACCTTCTCTACCAACAGAAATTCAGCCCAGACATTTCAAAAACAACTGTCATACTAGATAGTTGTTTTTTTTATCTTTATTCTAAAATAACAGCAAAAGAAAGATTCATGTTATTATCCTTTGGAAAAAAAATATTCTTGTAAAGATTTTAAAGACAAAAGTTAAAGATCAATTACTATGGAAAGGAAATGCATTCCACACTAATGGATTAACAGAATCCTGTGTAAACCTACATTAAAGCTTGGCATTAACAGTATTCTCTGTAGCCATGGAATGACACTAATACTCTGAGCCTTGTTCCGCATCACACCCACGCCTACGAGTTGTCCTCCATATAACACAAGCACAGACATATTAAAGAGGCAGAGGATATTTTATTTGAAATGAATTTTACAGTATATGAACTTGTGTATATCATTTATATTAGAGCATAACCTACTAACTAACTAATGTCTTTACAAAAACATGATGACATTTTTCTTATTCCATTGTGTAAATAGAAGTTGTTTGGTTCTCATTATATAAAGTAATTATCTAAAGTTAGCGGTATTATTGTAACTTTTAAAATACAGATGTAGCAAATCTGACAGATAACACACCAAGATATCACGGCATATAAAGTTATTTTAACCTATTTAGTGCCTTTCAATGGCTTTTGTTGTGATCCAAGGGCGAATAACACAGAAAGTAGTTATATCATTGTCAAGTTAAACTTTGCTACATCTGCATTGTAACAGAAGGGCAAAACATGATGAGAGAATTCATTTGAAGGTAAACATAATGGTAAGGTTAATGACATACATTATTTTGGAACACATAGGAATAGATGGTACAATATGTATGGTGCAACACATTATTATATTAAATTAATATTCACAGCACAAATATTTAGAATTTTTTGAAGTTAGAACAATTACACTGGTATACAGCGATTTTGATGCCAACAAGTTCTGAACGGTTTTACATTAAGTGTATGAAACTAATTAAGAATATGACTTTGGTTTTGCCAGATTGCCTCTAGTTCCTGAGATATATAACAGTTTTGTCACGTTAAGGAGGGTACAGTGAGCCCTAACTGAAACCCAGCCCACTGTCCCTGCCTACTTGATGTGCTGCCTTAGGCGGCAGACGCCAACTGTGCGACAGTCCCTACGCTGCTAGAGTGCTGGGGCTGTCAAGAGGAAGAAAGGTCGGACAGTCTGGGTCAATACCAAATCAGAAACGTAGCCACAAATCAGAACCAGAGGGAAAAACGTAAACTAGCCAGGGTCAAAAGCCAAACGGGAGCGAGGTACAAAATCAGAAGAAAAGCCGAGGTAAGTAAACAAGCCGGGATCTGGTACACAAGTAAACAGCACAAAACAAAACTCAAGGGAACAAGGCAGCCAGGAAATATCACAGGCGCAGCACTCAGCCTTCAGGGAGTTTAAATGTGATTCCTGGATACCGCCCCTGCAGCTGATTGGAGCAGTCTCCGGGTTCTCCCATTGGCTGGTGCGACACACCCCTGTCAGGATTGGCTGGACATCTGTCACTCATGGAGCTGCCAGCAGACTGTTTATCAGGGTGGGGTCGCTAATCAGCTGCTGCAGAAAGTTGCTCCCTGCAGGCTAAGCGCCGCCTAGCCCTGACAATTTTATTAATTAATGTAACACCTTTGAAAAGCATTCAGAATTGCAAGAATATTATTATTTTAGCTACAACTAGTAAAAAGTCTAACATCATTCAAAAAAGATATTAAAAATATCTAAAAGTGGCAGAAAAAGTTATGTATGATTAGATTAATTAATACAATATTAAATAGTTATTCATTGTTATTAATGTTTCAAAAAAAAACTATTTATGCGATTTACTTTTATGTGTGTCATCAGGACAATCACTTTGGAGACTCCAACAGTAGTGTGCCCTCATGTGTATGTCCCATCTGCCTTGATTTCTCTCCTCCATCACCTTCATATCCTGGTGGAACCTCTCGCCTTGTTTCTCGCTGAAGCCTCCAAGATTATCTGGAAATCTGTTTAGGTTGGCTATGGATACTGCATCTTTATGCTCATGTTAACTCCAAAATCTCTGAAGTGAGCAGATCTGGCACCAGTTCATAATTGTCTGCTCTGTGATTACCCGAGTAGATCTTCACAACAGAGATAAAACTCTTCCTGGCCGAAGTCTCAGTGTCATTCCTACATTTGGTACAGTTGGAATCGTTCATGAGTTTACGAAAATGAGGACCATGAAAGATTCCAGCTTTTAATTTTTCCATGCTCAGTCCAGGGATTGATCTACAAGTGTACTTGAAGCAATTACCCATTTTGTCCAAAGACCTTACAAATGGCTTCATCAAACATAGTGTAACGGTCAGTGGTAGTGGATACGCTGGACCACCACAAGCGATGGTATAAACCATGCCAGGGGGCGAAGTCTAAGTAGGTCCTGGTTTTCACCAGGGCCCGTCGCAAAGCGGGATGGACTTGCTGCGGCGGGAGTCTACCAGGTCGCTTCCACTGACGTGACTTGCCTGCGGTGGCAGCCAAGGGTGCGCGTGGTACAGAATCATCAGGCATAGGCGAAGTCGTGAACAGGCGGTAAGGTCAGGGCAGGTGGCAAAGGTTCGTGGTCTATAGACGTAGCAAAAGGGTCAGAGCACCGAAGACAGTAGAGCACACTTCCAACGCTTTCTCCATAGGCTATGGGCACAATAGATCCGGCGCGGAAGTGCTGGGGCGGTAACCTTATATAGGACCAGCGGCCAGCAATAAACCAATTACTGGCGCGCTGGCCCTTTAAATTTCAAAGAGCTGCCGCGCACGCGCGCTAGGGGCCGCTCACGCGCACGGCAGCCGGCAGAGAGCCGCATGGAGACAGGAGCATGGTAAGATAAGTCCTGACCCTCGGGGAAGCGAGTGCGCCCGTGGCCCGACATGCGGACCGCGGCACCACTCGCTCCCAGAGTCTGAGGGGACAGATGGGACACAGGTGTGCCTGCAGCCCGACCCACGGCTGTGGGACCACCCGTGACACATAGCTTAATATGAAGCAGTGGGAAAATGATTTTATTATTTTCCACTAGTGGTTTGTTGATGATATTTGCAGCACCAACAATCATTTATTCCCATATAGGCCATGACACTTTTGTCCAATCGCCTTGCTTTGCCCTACTATCCATGGCACATGATACATGGGTATTTTGTGTATCCAGTGTATTACTGTCCAAGCAAGAAGTTCACCATCTTCAGATTCACACACATTGACCACTGATGTTAATGATAACAGATTTTCTGTAAAACAATTTTACATTTTGATATTCTAAGATGCAAAACCGTTAACCTTGGGCAGGAGAACACAGTTCAAGCTTCTCACTGAGCTGTCTATGCAATGCTCACAGTGTTTGGCTAAATGTTCTGGTAATCCCATTTGAAGTCCAATTTCTTGGGTATCATTGCAGTTTACAGGTTATGCCTATTGGTTTAAAGATAAGAGAAGCCTTTCTTCCCTTGTCTGATAATTTTCTACTTTATAACATTTAGTTCAAGTCTGGACATTAAAGGCGCCATGTATATATGGGTCTGCGCCACTATTCTGGCATCCTTTTAGCCCAAAAAACTGGTGCAGCTCTGTTCTCTAGATTTATAATCAGACTCACTCCAAGATTAGGTGCATTATCAGGCGCCTGCGGTCCTTTGTAATGCGCCTGAGATCGAGGGGGGGGGGGGTGTTATGGAGGCGTGTCGCACTAAAATCGCACGATTCTACACATTTATGACAGGAGGATGGCAAAACTGGGCACATTACTGCTGGAACAGGTAGACCAAGTTAAAAGTGGTTTACCTGAGCCTGATTTGTCGTTATGAAGCTAGCTAATCTATGATCCGCAGAAGAACAGGTTCATAAATTCAGGCACATTCTACGTTACTAATGCACACAAAAAAATGTTGTCTCGGGATCAAAATACATACATGTTGCCCTAAAAGTTCAGATGCATTTTGGACAGATTTAAGTCTTGAATCAGGTCATTGAGTCCTTTTTGGCTTAATGGTTGAGGTGTCGAAGAGCTTCCCTCAGATTCATTTACACTTCTACTACCTGACATATACTTCAATCCCTATCTCTCTTCGGAGTCTGACGTTGACTAGTTTGGTAGCCTGATAAACACAGGTATGGGAACATCATTGCCATGTAAAATAGGTTGTTTTGCTGATTCCAAATCAGGAAAATCCCACCAAGCTTTCTTGTAACAATAAAAACCTTGACTGTGACATGTATGAAATGTGGCGTTTAAATTTGGCCAAATTTCATGCGCTTTAAAATAGCATAGAATGCGCCTGATTTTTTTAACCCACTCTACAGCGGGTCATAAATCAGGCACATTCTAGCACTAACCCGACATTTCTGGCTCAGGTATACCACTTTAAAAGTGGTATACCTGTTCCAGCAGTAATGAACCTAGAACTGCTGTAACAATAAAGCTATAGCTTTGTACGGTTCTAGTGCGCTTCGCCTCCCGCACACCCCCCAAAATGCGACACTTTTAATGCACCTGATAATTGCGTTCGGGAGCCTTTTCAGTAATACGAATGGGGCTGCTCCTGATGTTGGGCTGAAAATACGCCAGACTTCTGGCGCATCCCCGTTCATACATGTCCCCCGTAATCTTTACAACACAAAAATAACAATCGTCATGGTGGTTTTTCAGTTCTCCCTATACCATTGGCACATTGAAGTTGAAACTTTTTCTTTCATCATTTGTCCACAGTTGTAGGTGCTCCACATATGTTGTGTAAACCATATGTGGAGCACAAGACTTTTCCTGGTCTGCAAGCTATACTTCAAAATAAGCCAGGTATGCTTGATGCACAAAGTCTGTGATATATCTTGTTTGTCTTTCAACCATGTACTCTCCAAAGGTGTAGCAGAATATATCAGGATTGTTGATGCGGGCTCTTCTTGATGAAGTCATAATTTTTACATGTATTTATATACTGATATTTGACATAACAATATGTCATAGACAGGAATGGGTATGTCATGAGGATCTCGCACAATTAGACCATGGAACCAACTGTATATTACACCTGGCCCTATTCTCTGTTACCTGTGACCAGAGTGATTGATTAATTACTGTCGCAATCAAGAGCAACCATGGCAGCTAAGGTGGAGACAGGGCACTCCCTCTGTCTTCGTTGGCCCCTGTAGGACAGTTGCAGGGAGCAAATTCTCTCCCTTGCAACCCCAAAGCTCAAACAAGGATTCCAGGTTGTTTTCGATGTCACTACACCTGGTCATGCCCTGAGGGCTAATGATTTAAAATTTACAATAAATAGCAGTACAGCTATTTACTGCTATGTACTGTAACAGTGATCTTAAGATCACTGATTCAAGTCCTCTATGGGGTCAAATGAAAAAAAAAATGTTAAAAGGTAAAAAAATAAGCATACACAATAAAATAAAAATGTTTCTGCCTACACTTCACATCAAACTCAGGCTGATTAAAATTTTGTGAAAGCAATGAACAAGGAAGCAGAAGGTTTTCATTATTTGAAACAATTGTTCCCAAGAAAAACAGATGCCAAGATTATGGAAAGCATTTTTGTTGGTTCACAAATCCGACAAATCATGACTGACAAGAACTTCAAAATGTTGCTGGTGAGGCCTGAGAAAATTCAAGGATATTTGCGAGAATTTCCTTGGTGATGAAGTGCAAGATATCATTCAAAATTCATTTTCTGAATTCATATTTGGAATTCTTCCAAGCAAATCTTGGTGCAGTCAGTGACGAACATGGCAAATGGTTTCACCAAGATATCGCTACAATGTAAAAGCGATATCTAGGCTACTGAAATCCATCAATGCTGGCTGATTATTGAAAGACACTAAAATGGTAAGCACTAGATGTTGAGTATAAACAAAAATCAGCATGAAAACATTTTTCTTTCAGTGGAACTAATGCTGCGGGTAACGTTTAAATGCTTCATAATCTGTAGAACTTAAAGGGGTTGTCTCACTACATTGATTCATCTTACCTCAGTCCTGTTTTCTTGGTTTCACTTTGAATTCAGGGGCGTGAATTCAAGAGAGGATATCTCAGAACAGGTAGGACACTGTTAATGGACTCATATTGCAAAGTGACTTGTTTTTACAAGATCTTTAACATAAAAAGCAATCCTTGTAGTGAGACAACCCCTTTAACCTCTTGTTTCTCAAAATTCCTACATGATACAGATTTTCAGAAATTAAATTTCTGCTCAGCTCGAATGAGTTTATAATAATCACCTCAAATTTTCAAGGAAGCAAATCTTTAAAAAAAAATTGTTGTCCCTTTTAATTGTCCCTTTTTGCAACTCTGATAAATCACCCCCTTTACCCAACAAAAAAGGAATATGTGTGCAGAAAGCCCATCGCACACCTTATATAGTTCCTTCATGAGCTATGCACTACCAATGTCAAATAATGTGGCTTGACTGTGTAATACAAATTGTAGGTCAGGTTCATAGCAAGATAAGTTGTACAATATATTTATACTTGCTTACCTAAGTAAAGCTTTCGGTAGGATGTAAATTTGTGGGCAAAGTGTATATTCACCTTACATTTTTGTGCAATGCAATGTCTTTTGCATGTACATTTGCTTAGCATGGGGCCAACCAAGCAGAAAATGGTAACCCTCTCCCACAAATGAGAAAACTAATACCCCATGCACTGACTCAGCTAAAGAGTTATATTGCAAGGGATAAAACCAACTTCTAGAAAATGCAGACTAAAATTTTAACCAGTACGAATAGTTCTACAACACATTTTCAATTTTCTATTTGTCTCTAACCCATTCAGGTAACATTTAAAGTACTTGCAATACCCACTTTAGCAGCTAGAACCTTTTTAGAGTGGAAAAAGCTTCAGGCTTCCTTGAAGCGCAGGCATCTGTCTGACTACCATGGTCCAAAATACTTATGATCACCTTATCATGATTCACATCAATGTACATATCGTACTGCTCACTGGCATCAATAAATGCTACAGGATGGATGGTAATGGCAAAGTTTTGTATACTGAGCTGAATTCTGATTAGGATACATACAAAGTTCCATTTGATAACTGGGCGCCAGAAACTAGTCTTATCATGCACAGATATATTTTTATAGCTCAGCATGAAGTTTTAAGCTTTGATATCTCTACACACAAGGAAGCTATGACAGATCTGTTCTTATATATATAGAGTATACACTAAAGGGGATTTTATTTGCCCCTTTGTTAGTACTCTTTTAAATATAATTTGACCAAAGATATATAGATATATTATATATAGTTTGCATTGGCTGAATACATTTTTCTTTTAAGATACACGTTTTCTCCTCATATAAGAAGGCTCCATTCCCTAGACACACATATATATATCGTATTTTAGAATAATGAAAAATGGTCATGCTGTTATCTAACTTAACATCAAAGAATATCCATGGGTGTGAAATGTCACATCAGATAATGTCACAAGACCAATATATTATAAATATATATGGCTTAGAGATGTGACTGAAATACAATATTTTAAGAAAAAAAAAGGAGCTCCATGTTATTTTTCTAATGAGAGTTACCAATAAAATTCTACTTTATACGTTATTTTATTATCTTTCTGTTTTTACTTATAGAAGAATATGCATTTGATGTTTTAATGACATAGTCAAGACTTGCAGCCATGACATTGATTTGAAAATTGTATTATTGAATTTTTACTATTACTAATTATTTTTTTTATTCCAGGAAAAATGTATGCTCTGCTGTATCTAAAATGTTTTGACATACATTGTTTGAAAGGAGACTTATTAACTTTGTCTGCAACAGGTCTATTTTTCTGTTCTCCCATCTTACCAGTAAGCGTGTAGTAAAACATCTTCTTTGCTTCTTGATTTTTAATGCTAACATTTTACTATAGACAGTGATGAGAAGATAATTCTTTTTTAAACTAAAAGTTATCATCCAAAATTAAAAGGGTTTTCCAACCAGTGGCACCACTTTACAAATGAAATATTAAAACATTTATTCCCATAGATGCGAAAAATGGAAAAACCCTTGGAATCTCCTATGTAAGCATAAGTAGAGAGTAACTGAAAAAGTGGTTCCTGCTTACTTCACTCATTTGAAACTGTAAGTTATTATCAAAATTATCCAGCTCATGTAATTTGTTGATGCTAGTTGTGAACCTAAAATCAATAACTGGGTATAATAGAGTGAGATCTTCTGGAGACACAAACAACTGAAGTAGAGAAGTCTTTTTTTATGACTAATTATGAGAAGATATTTGAATGATTTGGAGGAATGGTGGTTAATCTACAATTAGACGCATACTATCTCAGAAATCATCAACATTGAGAAAGCTTTATAATAACAATATAACCCAGGTACAAAATTTTGCAATAATGTAAAGAATAGGGAAGGTTACTTTAGTTATACAAACATATCATTATTTTACAGATTATCTTTAAAATAAAAATTCTGACAATCAATTATTGTAGTAAGAATTTATATTCTATTAACAGAATCCATTCAAAAGTCACATAAAATCAGATTTCAACAGTACATCAGGCAAAATTAGAAAATTCCATGCAAGTACAGAATGCGTTCAGCTTGACGATGATATCACGGTTTATCCTGTTATGTGCTGTTATCTGTAAACAAAGGCCGTCGAAAAGCATTGCAAAAGTTTAGATGACACTCTGTGCAGTGATATAATGGTGTGTTATCTGTCATGTTTTGTTTTGCTACCTCTGTATCTTTACATATAGTTAAAAGCTTTGTAAGGCCGAAAAAAGACAGATGTCCATCCTTTCACCCTTTTTGTCACAGTTGACCTTTCATTGGCCTGGTCATGGGCGAAGGCCGCTGCGACCATAAGTATGTCTACAGCAGGGACAAAAAACGACCTGAAAACGAATTCTAAAAAACGTTCATAAAGCTGAGTTTTCGTCCCTGCCTGTTAAAAGCAGCTAAAAAACGTCCGTTTTTTTGGTGCGTTTTTCGTTTTTTTTAAGTGTTTTTTTTGAGCTCTTTGCTCTGCTTTTTAAAGTAAAGCAAAATTAAGCCATTGGTTTAAATTACACTCTACAGGGGGGATTTTTCTGTTTTAAGATCACTTCCTTAATCACTGTAGCCATTGTGAGCACATTGTCCTTTGTGTGTGTGCAGCGTGCTACTGCTTTATTAAATTTTTGCACCAGATTCTGCACCAAAAACCACAAAAAAAACCCCCATTATTTTTCCATATAGCAAGATAAATGTATTTGGTCAAAATCTTAAAGAAAAGGATTTTTAAACGGAAATTCCCCCAAAAAATGCATTATTGTGCCAAATTCCGTAAAAAAAAAATTTTTAAAAGTCGAAACGGATCTTTTTTTAGCGCCAAAAAATTTTTTAAAATATTTAAATAAGCCCCCAAAACCGTCAAAAAAACGGGTTTGCCCACAGAAATCCGTAAAAATTTATTTATTTTCTCAAAAGCTAGATTTCTTTTTTACGCCGAAACGTAAAAGAAACGGGTTTTTGGCCCAAAAACCCTACAAAACGGGTTCCCTTTCGCCAAAAAACCCCTAAAAAAACTTATTTTTGGGGGTCAAAGGAGATAACGTTATTAGTGCCAAAATCAGTAAAAAAAATTATTTTAGTGTCAAAAAACGTAAAAAAACGGATTTTTGCGCCAAAGTCCGTAAAAAAACGGATTTTGGCGTCAGAGGCGAGATAACGTTATTAGCGGCAAAATCTCTAAAAAAAATTTAATTTTTTAGTGTCAAAAAAAACGTTAAAACAAACGATTTTTGCGCCAAAATCCGTAAAAAAACTTATTTTTGATGTCAGAGCGAGATAACATTATTAGCGCAAATCTGTAAAAAAATTTATTTTAGGCCCAAAAAAGAAAAAAAAAAACGATTCTTGGCCCCAAAAAATCCGTAAAAAAAGTATTTTTTGCCGCCAGAGGCGAGATAAACGTTGTTAGCGCCAAAACTGTAAAAAAAAATTATTTTAAAACTGTCAAAAAACGTAAAAAAACTTATTTTTGCGCCAAAATCCGTAAAAAAACTTATTTTTGATGTCAGAGACGAGATAACATTATTAGCGCCAAAATCTGTAAAAAAATTTATTTTAGTGCCCAAAAAAGTAAAAAAATGGATTCTTGCGCCACAATCCGTAAAAAAAAGTATTTTTGGCGTCAGAGGCGAGATAGCGTTATTAGCGCCAAAATCTGTAAAAAAAAATTATTTTAGGTCAAAAAAACGTCAATAACGTAATTTTGCGCCAAAATCCATAAAAAAAATGTATTTTTGGCGTCAGAGGTGAGATAACTTATTAGCGGCAAAATTTCTGTAAAAAAAAAAATTTAGTGCCAAAAAACTAAAAAAAAACGGATTCTTGCGCCAAAATCCATAAAAAAGTATTTTTGGCGTCAGAGGCGAGATAACGTTATTAGCGACAAAATCTGTAAAACTAATTATTTTAGTGCCAAAAAACGTAAAAAATGGATTCTGGCGCCAAAATCCGTAAAAAACGTATTCTGGCGCCAGAATCCGTAAGAAACGTATTTTCAAGATCAGTAGCAAGATAACTTTATTATCGACAAAATATTTTTAGAAAAGTAATTTAGCATCAAAATCTGTAAAAAAAATGGATTCTGATGCCAAAATCTGTAAAAAACGTATTTTTAGCGAAAAAAATATGAATTGTGCAAAAATCGTTAGCGACCAAAGCTTGATCATTTTATTACAAAAGGTCCAAAAAAGGACTCATCAGACACTTGTATCAGATTCGATAAGATATAACTAGAGTTTGGCGAATTGATTCTAACGAAGTGGAATTCGTTAGAATTTCAGAAAACTTGGGTTTCGGAACCGAATCGAACTTTGGGGTACTTCGGTTGAACGAAGTGTGCTTTTGATTGATAAAATGGCTGCGAGAAACATGGCGCTACATGGGCAAAGCACCTGGGGGGAAAAAAGGGGCAAAGCCGCATACTTTGGAAGAATAAACCCAAATAAAGAGGGACGG